>JAQFYT010000352.1:0-27393 GCA_034694925.1 Ceratophysella denticulata
GAACTCCGCAGAAACCGTAAACAAATCCAGCTGGAGATCGATAAAGTCGAGTTCGCAAATTCTGACCAAATTGACGGGCCATGTTCTCTTGGTCTCGAAGGTGGTCAGTTCCCCGTGAGCAGCACTGTATAAAAATAATTCGGTATTGTTACCTGGTCTTACTACTTGGTTAAATAAGATTCCATAATTGAAATCTGAAATTTTGTCGCGAATTCTGATTTAGCGTTATCACAGTATCTGGTGTTTCATTCTGTATATTTTAAGCACGGATTTTGGCCATATTGAAATTTGAAATGTCGGATGATATCAGGTTTTTTGTTTGAGTAACTTTTTATTGATAATTTAGTCTGGGCTTTATTTTACTGCAAGCCAAGGGCTTTAGGTAACATTGAGCTAGGGGACTATTGGCTTGACTGGAAGAAGAATTATGCTAGATTGGATTGAAAGTAGATCTCTCTTGGTATTATTTGTTTGAAATCGTCGTCGTCGGCGAGTGTAAAAGTGTGAGAACGGGCCCAACTGACGCCGCTCCCTGTTCCCAACTTTGATCGGGGAGAATAGTTTTGGTTTCAAGATAAAGAGTCATCAAGAGAACGATAGTTTGTTGGAGCTGATCTACTACTTCAACTTTTTACCCGGGTTTTCTCGGTCTTTCTTGTATACCCTTCGGCTTGGCTCCCAAAGTGCAGAGAACAGAGCAAGCAGCCAATTATTTATCTCTTCCTAATGGAATGGGTCAGCTCATAGTGTCCATTTCCAGCCAACAACAGCCTCACAACTTTTTGGTGCTGGTTAAGGCTATTCTCATGAGTTGTGACGGTAGTTGATAATGGTAATTAATTAACGAAACATGGCCCAGGGGGTTAACGACAACTAGGTACATATCGTTCGTTTCGTATTAGGATCGGTGCCGCCACTACCCATGTACCATATTTTGCCCATCCATTGGTTAACATTACGGCATACTCCCAAAATTCAAAGCGTAAGAATAACCTTAAACACACGAGGCATTTAGTCCAACAAAAGTATTCGAGAAAAAAAAATTCCGAATGGAAATGACGTCAATTTAGGAAATAAGGTATCTTACCTAGCTCACCTTTTGGGCTACTGTATATAATACTCGTGTTTCTTCCCGTGTCAGAAGTACTTAGCATCACTGGGAACTCCGAACCACGGTATCTAAAGTCTCCGGGTTACTTCTCATGATACCACGGCACGGTGCTTAAGCCTATTTACTTGCTGTTTACCATCTACGGCAATTGTCTGGAAAGAAAATCGATCCAGCAGCCTCATCATGTTGTCTATGAAGTCATTGTAACGATTTTCTAACATGCTATCTTATATCGCTGTTGTCCTAGAGAGTTCTAGCTCAGTCAATTCAGGAAAAAGGCAAAGCAAAGGGAGAGTGAAGGATTCGATGTTCATGTTAGTTGAGTCGCTAATTATAGTGATGTTCTCCTTCTGTTTCTTTCAATTCTTATTCTTAGTATTTGTATTGTGCAAGTTAACTAAAGGAGTAAATCATGGGGTCGATTCATTCGGAAATGCCTATTTTATCTAACGACGACCGACGGTTGACATTGACAGTTTGACAGTTAAATTCTATATTATTTCCTTATGGCGGAATCTGAAGGTATCTTAATGGGTTTCTTCCTGATCGTAATTGACTTATAACTTGGCGATACGTTAATGTACTAATCTACAAAGAAAGGGTTTGATTTCGGTTAAGACATCGTGGTTGATATTTGTGATAGACTATGGGTTAGTTATAAGACCGTGTATTTACGTAACGATAGATAAGCTCCGTTTTGTAGGTTATCTGTAGTGTATGCAGTACTCGGTGGTATCGCTTGTATGTGGCCCATGATGAGGGGAAGAAAACGGTACATGATCTAGGCACTGTGTATAAGATTTAAAATTGTTTGTCCCATTGTTTGAGCTTAACATACGACGTACTATTATAATTCTGTAAATTAAATCATTAGTTTACTGTGTGTCACGGTCACGACGGAAAAAAATTTCCGTTTAGTTCCTTTGATTTGAAATTTGATCATATTTGATAAAACGGTCAAGGGCCACACAGAGGATTAAGGGCTTAAAGGATAAGTAAAGTGCGTGTGTGAGATGTGTTGATGACCTTCCTCTTCGGATTGGCCGTGACATTTATTGATTTAGGAAAAAAACTGTCAGTCCTTAGGCACCCCTACATCACGTCATAGAGTGAAATCATCCTATACACCAGCAGCCAGAGTTATAGATGAGTACCATATTGTCCCAAAACGTGTCCAACCGAAATCTTTGTTAAGTTTCCCATTCGTAGGCGTGGTGTTGTTCTCTCCCCTCAAACTTTGCTACGAGAGTTGCATAATCATAATACGATTAGAATATTTGGGGAAAGGAAAACGGACTAGTTTTTCACGCAGAGAAAATTCAGGCACTTTCCAGTTATAGTTATTGAGTTTAACAGAGCTAGCCAAAAGGGAATATGAATTTTGGACTTAGACTCGGTGCTCGCTCTCCAGTTCCAGTCATTCATGATATCATGAGGACGACACGGACAAGGATTTAGCTAGTGATCCAAGGGTCGCATACGCCTACCCAAGCTAACCCAAGGACGAAAACAATGTTGGGTTAGATAGAATTAAGTATGCGATCCCGTGATCGCAAGGGACATCAGTTATATTTTTGGGCTACAAGTTTTGAGGGAACTTGGCTAACTCAAACTTTCTGCATCCCTGTAAATAACGTGATAGGTGAGTTTGCTGGCTTGCTGGGTAGGTATATGTATAAGTTTAATACCAGTTCAGTTCATGGAAGATATGCCTTGAACATTGAACATGAGGACCCAGGACGAGGACAGGCGAGTAAAGTGGGAAGGAACGGACCATCTGCCGAATTGCAGAGTCTCTGGAACCCAAGTTGATTATGCATGCCTCCAACTGACGCCCCGTATTTTTACACCTAATCATACGTGACCTGCTACGATGAGAACTACATTTCATTTCATACACACCCCAGAACCCAGAGTACCAGAGGAGTAATAATAATAGAACGGATATTACGCGGATATGGAAGCCCTTGTTTCTATTTTTGCATAATAAGTCGAACTGCAACAATTCGCGGGAATTTTGATGTTATTTTTTTTTTAAAAAGAATTTGCAATTCCGAGTTTTTTGCAAGTTTCGGAGATTCTGAGCCTGGAACACTTCAAATTCAAATTTTGAGCGGGTTGGTCTGCTATTGGTTGAATTTCTATTTTTCGTGCGGTGATTGGTTGAACATTAGAGAGTTTGCGCTACAATCCAATTTGCAAAGAAGGCTTTGATGCCAAATGCTTCTCATTTTCAAATTTCTAGAAAATACGTCAATTTTGTGACAAAATGTATTGTCCGCGACGCCTTGATTGTGAATTTGAACGTCAGAATTATTTGGATGAAGGAGAATTTAGTTTAGTCAGTTTCTGTATTTACTCCTCCTACTCGTTCATTCGTCCGAAAAGTGTATCAACACTGCACAACTGGATGTATATTTCGTTCTCTCGCCTGTTCCCTATGGTCGGTTCATAACGGGACGAAGACCCGGACCCGGGTAGATTTAGCTTTTAGAGCATAGTACGGTGTGCGTTTGAGGTACCCTACTTTGCAGAGCTTCCAGCTTCATAACTTGGAACATGGAAACTTGTTTCTACTGGTGCATGGCATGACTGTCTCTCTCTTCTTCTCCCTAGTCCCCCATTCCTTAGTCATTAACGGTCATAACTAACTTCCACAGAGTTATGATATTTCGTTGAGTAATAAGAGGAGCATAATTCTCCAGGCTTTCTCAATTACAGCCACTGTCGTAGACCTTTAGGCTAGCCATGCTATGAAATTAGGATATGAACGTTTTTTTGCGAAATTGAAATTATTAAGCGTGAAATGACATGTGTTGGTCATTAGTAATATATATCCGTGTAATTAGGGTTAGTATAAGGAATTGAGCATGAGAAATCGTGAAACGGGAGCAGTTTTTTGGTTTTTTGCTATGTAGATACGCAAGTTATCATTTAATTGTCTGCTACTAGTCTAGTCCGAAAAGTGATCAGACATCCAGAATCCAGACTATCAGTCATACTCCATGGCATGATCTCGTCATTCGCTAGTAAATGCTCTGTTGAGCTGATGTGGATTTATTTGATCTGATACGGTGGCTTGGCTATCGGCCTCACGCTATGATAATTAAAGTGGTTCAATTTTCAATCCCTTATCAAATCAACCAAGCCACTCAAAAACTGGAATCTACACTCAAATGAAAATGAAATCAAATCAAGTTTTTGCTCTGGCTTTATATCATCGGCTCAAGGTGCATGTCTTATAACGTAAGCCTTCGTCCGAGACCAGACTCAGACTGAGTCGATGCATTTCTCGCATTTTACCTTGGATGAAGGCATAGGCTAAGGATTCTATTCTTCTTACTCTGCACCCTTTATGCTATGCCCGTTGAGTGGATTGGACTTGGGATTCCAGACTTGTTTTCTTGACCAATTCATTTCTCTTCATTATATGAATATGTGGAGAGTAAAGGAGAAAACCCCAAACCTATACCACCTGGTCACCGTCTGTCCATTTCTTCAGTCTGATCTTAGGGAGCATGTAGCAGTAGCAGAAAAAAATATCCTGCTTTACAGCAGTTTGGGACCACAAGGTCTATGATGAAGCTATACCTGCACTACATATGACATTGTTTGGAGTTTAACCGAACTTTGAAGCTTTCCTTCACCTCCTGGTAGGATGATCTGTACATATTTTTCAAAAGCTTTGTGCGTCCAAACAGAAAAGATTATTCGTGCGCTAATTTTGCTCCATAATGAATGAAGGGGTTTACAAGTACATATTGCGCTTCCAGACTGAGTGGATACATTTGAGTTGGATATACATTTTGCATTTTAATGTTCTGTAGATTTGAAAAAAAAACACATTTTAAGGAAAATCCGCGATATTACAGCTTGTGTCATTGGTCACCTCAGTAAGCCCCTCAGGTCTAAAAACCTGAGGGTGTACGCATAAGACCTTCTCGTCGTGAGTTTTAAGAAGTGGTTGATGATTGTACGGTGTACGGTGGTGGGCCAAGGACATTATTCTAACAATCTCCGACCAAAGCGAAGATGAAAAAAAAGAGAGCAGATGTACGCTGCCATCCAAAGTTTTAACCTTTCGTTTCCTAAGTAGAAGCAACAACCCCTTCTCATTCCAAGTCCAAACCCTGGATGATGCATTTCCAGCCACCTCCACTCCACCCTCTTCTGCCAAGTAAAGTCTCACTTTCTACCGCATGAACCCATGAACGCTGAGTTTTCAATATTGAATGTTGAATGGAAAAACGACGGACGGACATAGGGATAGGGAGACACACACACTATTATTCACTGGCCTGGCCTGAGTATCTAATTGTAGGCTGTTGCACGGGTAAATAAGGATTCTGTCTGAGAGAGTAGACCGTAGACCAAAAGAAATGCCAGGACCTTTCGTGGATCGGAAATAATTATTTTTTGACCTTTTTTCCTGTAAGAACCGTGAAATTTGCGTGTCATACCATCATACCGTCATAGGTTCAAAAGGAGACCGCTTCTAATAAGTAAAATACTGTGTAGGTTTGTTTGAGCTTTCACCCGACTTAATGGTCGCCGCTGCCGAAAGCCGAAACTAAAACAATTGGTTCTATTATTTCTGAAGATCGGAATTGGACATTGCACTGTGGGTCATGGATCTATGTTTGGGATAGAACAACGGATGCGTTGTGCTGGTGCAGAGATCTTGTGTGTTCTATGCCTAACAACATGTTAAACATCTTAACTGTAATTAGCTTAAGATTTATATGAATCCAAGCTGTGAATTTCCACTGTATACTGTGTTTACTTAATGCATTTCGTCGTCAAGCTGTTTATTTAGTTTTGCATCAAATATAATAGAAGGGTTATCTATCATTTTATTTTTACGAAAGGTAGTTTAGCAGGGTACTCATACTAAGGTACTCATGCGCCTCGGAGCGGTATACTAGAGTTAAACAGGAATTCTGGGTTTAAGTGATTCGGTCAACAAGGGAGGTCACGTAAAAACAGTTTATTCCGCTTGGTTTCCTTGATATGATTTCATATGATTTTTTGGAGGGTAAAATCAACTGAGAAAGAATAATACGCTCAAAGGTCTCTTGGTCTTCATGTGTACCTCCGGGAATACGGGGCAACTCTTACTTAGATCGAGCTTAGAAATCGAAAAATAAAAACTTTAGGGTTAGTGAGGGGGTTTTTTGGCTTGTTTTTATTTCCGTCTTGATGATTGTCCATTTTCTCGTCTGTGCTACTGTTCAATGCTGTGGTGGCTTTGGCTTCGTCCCTGGTGCATTTTTCTACCGGGAACCAGGATTTGATTTAGACCAAGAGGTTTATTTATTTTTTGTTTCTCGAGTTTCTTCTTGAAGAGTTTTTACAGGAGAGTGCTTTTATATTTCCTTTTTCGTTGAAGGAGTCTCTCTGGGCTGGGTGCGTGGAAGGGCAGAATTGTACTGTACATCTACTTCGTGTTTTGTTGGTCGGGTCCATTTCAATGTGTCAGGTCTCTTGGGCCAAAGCTATTTTTCCAGAGAAGTAGGAGGAAAAGGGGTTAACGTAGATTTCTACTTTTATTTCACTTGGTTCTGGTTTAGGGTACATACTGGGTAGAGCGATATACAACACAGGGAGAAAGTATTAGCTGAAGAGCACTTTTCTGGTTGACTAGTTGATTAAATTCCCTGGAGAGAATCGAAAAATTGAATTAAAGACAGAGCGTAGACTAGACAGACTGAGAAGTTGGATTCGAATTGGTCGTCTACTATTCTTTCCCTTGTATGCGGCTTGTATGTTCAATATTACGTTTGTGATTGCACTGTTGACTGTTATTTCTAAGTTGTCCGGGTTAAATACTGCGAAAAGAAATTTCGGATCTAGCTACTAGCTACCTCTAGTTGTAGATACTGGAGAAACGTATAACGATGCTGATCCTTAAGCAGAGTCAGTCCGTGTGAGTTAAGCTGTTAAATGGTACACAGTTCTCGAGATATATATTTACATGTCATTTCAAAGGCACATTTTCCGGTGGGTTTATAGTTTACATTTTAGAATTAGATCGCTTTTCTTTGGTCGGGATAGGTGTCAATTAACCCAAACCGGATGAAGTTAGGAGTTAGGTGGAATTTAATGGACAAAAGTTTGATAATTGCGTAGAAGCCTATAGCTCCTTTTTGTTGTGATCGGACTTGAGGCTGAGGTTAAGTTAAGGGTTGAGCTGGAGTGGGGTATAGTGGTCTGTTATAGTACATACTGCCTTAATACGTAGTGGTTCTTCAAAATGCTCAATGCTTTTCCCGCGATTTGAGAATGTGAGAAGAAAAGAGACGAAGAAGAAGAAGAGGAGCGATTTGTTTGAGTGACAGAGCCAATTAGAGTAGAAAATTCAATCCCCGCTGTATTCCATTACACTGAAATTACCCATTGAGGAGAAGATCTTGTTCTGGGCTGGAGAAAAGAGAGAGAGAGAGAAAAGAGAACGATTGCCATTTATTTCTAACTCTACCACGTCGTCCTACGTCTCTTTCCTGCCGTCGATGCTGCCCGGGTTAGTTGAGCTAGAGCTAGGATGCTGGGCATTATTCGTTCGGGGTTTATTGGGTCGGAGATATTTGGGCGTAGATATGGTGATTTAGAGACCGAGTTTAGAACAAGTAGTACTCCCATAGGCTAGGTTAAAGTTAGGAAATGCGGCACGTGGTCCCCTAAAGGTTAGGTTAGGAAATGCGACCAGTGGTCCACTTTCGGCTGGTTTAGGAAATGCGACCAGTGGTCCACTTTCGGCAGGGTTAGGAAATGCAGCAAGTAGTCTTACATTGGATGCACTGCATACAATTAGTTGCATTTGTCGTGTTTGAGTTTGGAAATATACTACCAGAAGGAGAAGAGACCAGACCCAACTGAGCGACAAATATCCGGGTCCCAAATAGCCTAGAATGCCTATTATGGACTTCTTTCTCCGTTGAGGTCTCTTGCCTAATGCCCGAATAAGAGTCTTTTGACTCCCGTGAGTAAAGTCCCGTCATTTTCTTCCTTTTCCCTTTCCTTCCCTTCAACTTTAAGCTCAGGCTTCCGCTGGATGGCCTGTCGCCTCACTAATAATTCCCATTATTATACCCCGGCAACTTGAAGGACTTTCCACTGTCGTAGCCAGTCACCAAATCCCGTCTCGACCAGAACGAGATAACCGGATTTCTATGCCAGAATCAGTGTCCACGACGCTGGGAACCAGGGAAGGATTTGGGAGACTGGTCATTCGGTTCGAGTATGGTCATTTGAGTTTCCCCAGGTCTATTACCTATTTTTCTCAAAGTTAAGTGTTAAAATATCTTCTGTCTTCTTAGTAGACTTGTAAGTCTCGAGTAGAAAAAAAAATTAAGTTCCATCCATTATATTTGCTTCAGTTCCTGTTCTGTCGTTAATTTCAGACAGTCTTAAAAGCTGTAATGGGATTTTGGTTTACACTGCGTTAGCCAATGAGCGGAGTTCGAAGACTTTTGTAAAACTGTGGAATTTTGCGTAAATACTCATTTTCGGGTATTATTGAGATAATAATAATTTTGCATTACTTCACCCCTTAGCGTATTAGGGTTGACACTTCGCTCTGAGTTGGCTTGGATGTTGGATGAGACATAAGCCTCATAAAAAATGTCTGTAAAGAAGAAATAAAGGGGGGTGAAGATTTTATGCATTATAATATAATTTTGGCAATAAGTCTCAACTGCACTTACTCTCCAAGTCTGGTTTCTGTCTTTTTATGTCCTGTCGAGTTTAGCTTGAGGAAGGGGGCGATGATGTAATGTAATATTATGAAGAAAGATGGGCAGGGGACGGAGGACAGAAATAAAATTTCTCTCGGAGACGAAATGACTGACGGGTCGAAGGGAAGAAGACACATTAAATGGGGTAGGCTAAATAAGTATATGGAATCAAAAGAAGAGCGACACGGTACGGTCGGACAAGGGAAACCATACCAGCAACCAGGGTTAGATTTATTTATGAGGGAAGCTTCGAAGCTTCAGGTCCGGGAAAAAAAAGGTTTTTCTAAATGCTTTATGACCTGTGATCATTATTCTGGCTTGGGAAATTGAGGACACGGAACACCAACATAGAATACCACTTTACTGGTATATAGGCGTTAGTGAATGTCATTATGATGGTTTTATTCGTTCTCGTATTGGTCGATGCAAACTTAAATTGGCGCTTTTGATTGATCGATTCAAATATTTTAACTTTTGGCGCTAACCTTTTGTGGAGCGTTAATTTGAAGTGTGACTTTTTGTTAATACCTCCAATTTAATAATTCTGGAACAAGAGAAAAGTTGTGTATTTTCTCTATGGAAATTTGATGGGCGGAAATCAATGTTTATAATAGGATTTAGTGTTAGCTACCAAGGCATGTAGTATTCATATAATAAAGCTCTTGACTTCAAACTTGACTAGGGCGGATTAAATTACTTAACGGAGTGATACGGAAGAGCAGTTCGGAATAGAGGGAGAATATCCAAAGAAAGAGACAAGTTTGGGCTGCTAGAAGGCATAGTATTCAGTTCATTCTGCTCTGAAGTTCGGGAAGCTTATGCAAATTAAGTAAGTGTAAATACTACGGCGTAGGTATTAGACAAGCTCGAAAGGAATTAGGATAGTAATACAACTACATCTCCTAAGCTTTCAACTGACTTGAGAAGGAGAAGTTGCTGTTGCCAATTAAATTACTTATTTATTTCTTTGATCATGGAACTTCGATTGTTTTTCTCGTTTGAATTCAAAATTCAAGGTTTCGTTACTCGACGTGTGAGAATAGAGATTAGTTGTTTTTTTTTTTGGAAAAGATAAAGATCACAGTTACATGCTACAGTTTTTTTAAAGTCCACAGTTCGAATCCTGTAGCGTTTCGCGCACTTTTTCATGTGTGTACTAAAAGCTGCTATTGTGCTAATACATGAGAAGAAAGCGCGCGAAGCATCTCAGGATTTGAACACTTGCGTTCTCTTAAAGTTTCATTCTTTGATACTTGCTATTATTGGTTGAATTTGAAAATTCTGTAGCTTGTCTGTTCTGTAATTGGCGCTCTAAAAAATTCAAATACAACCAATAGCACACCTCAACACTCAATTTACCAATACGATTTTCACTAAATACCCGAATAATAAACTCCGCCGTACGCCTAATCAAATGTAAATGGAGGAATTAAAAAACTGGAATTTCATTCATGAATAATGGATGAGACCAAAAGGAAGATGAGGATTAGAGAGTTTTGTGAGCTGGAGACGAGAGAATGGAGAATAAAAAAAAATCATCATAATCATAATCAGGAAGCTTTCACAAACTGTTGTACCTTTTGCGAATGACATGCCTATTTAACTGCCATCGAAAATTGGGCGCTATTCAAGGAGAAAAGTTTTTTTTTACATCTTCGGCATTTCGTGCTCTGTCTTTCAATTCCTTGTCCTTGCTCGTCTTTCACATTTTGGGTTCGGCGGAATTAAATCATTTTTTTCTTCTATCTTCTTCTCTGTTTTTTAATTTTTTCTTGTACTCCCCTATTCGTGTGGAAAAAATATATTATTAGAGAAATGGTTTGTATATGTTTGTCTACTGTGTGAGAGGCTCAATTTTTTCTGTCTTCTTCGGGGTTTCGGAATTGGAATTATTATAATGCATAGAGAGACCTGGTTTGGCTTCGGCTGATCTTCTTGGGGGGAACTGAAATGACAAGGAGTCAAAGACAAATGTTGTTTTGGGCTTTGAGGAGAGATGCATGGGAAAAGACAAGGGTGGCAGTTGAGGCTGGAAATGAAGTAAGTAATATGGTTTGATCTTAGATTAGGTCTTTAGTTTATTTTTTATATTTGTCGCATCATTTCTCAATTACTTACATCTGACTTCGGATTATACGTCTGATTTTTCTGTATTTCGGATTAGAAGACTTTCTGACTTGATTTCCGATTTCTTCATTTAGAACACGTATTTTTGCATGAGATTAGGATTGGCGGAAAATCTATGGGCCGAGATCGTGTACGTTTGAATGCTCTTGAAAAGAAGAACTAAAGCTCTTTAGGCTTTATATTTTAGTTTCGTACTTCCGGCTTGACTACATTCAAAGGCGTTATTTGAATTTGAATGTTGAATGGGGTTTCATTTCATTTCTAGATTGCGTGATAATTCCAAATTTCGTTTATAAAAGAAACTACTTACCTATGTTTAGTGGGAAGATATTTATGTCATTTCTTGAGAATTTGATTGAAAAGGTGGAACAATTATCTCCATATATGGTTAATTATTTCACGTACACTTTTTTTGTCGGCACTGAGCCTTCTCCATGATTTATTAAATTTAATGAATAATACATTGCTATTTCTTGGTAAATTTATGGAAGCGTGTTTGCATCACGGTAAATTCTTGAACTGCGGCGCGAAACATCCGTGATCCGTGCAAGGTTATGCGCGTTTAGCACATTTTTTTTAATGATTGTTCATTTCACGCAATCATGTAATTCTGTTCTAGAATCTGGCGGATTTTAATTTTAAACAAACCGTAATTGGTTTAAATAGGTATGTCGATGTCGAATTTGGTAGTTATTTGTCCGCAAATGAGATTGTAAAATCAGCTACCTCACCTTACTGATCATTGATCAATTTGCCGATAAATACTGCGTCTTCTATCGTCTATGGTACAATACAATGTAAGGTACTTATATTAGGTAATTGTTCTACAAGGCATGTTTATGTATGTTTCCAAATTAATGGCATAGGTACTTGGTGTTGGAATGTGATTTGCGTGTAGCCCGAACTTGACGTTCATTAAAGCTTTAATGGCTTGTCTCACAATGGTCATAATTGTTCTCTGCGGAGATGAATCGTTTACCTTATTTGAGCATATTTGAGGATGGTCTATGGTCTATACAATTTGAGCACTGTGATTTAGATTATTTTAATGTGAAATGTATTTTTTTCTGTAACTCCGCGGGATATGAATAATGATACGGATTTGCCTATTACCTAGCTATTTTTTTTTTTGAAAACATCCAAGGTCATTTACTACCAGAGACCTTTCAGGTTCAGGATATGTGTATATATAAAGCATGTAAATTTGCTCGAACAAATCAATGCCAAGGACCAAGGAAGAAGTGAGACTTAAATTACATTTATAAGGAATATTTTGCAGGTTGGGCCACTTGACTGATCTTTTTATGGGCATTGAGGGTTTTTGCTCGACAGCCCTGCCTACTTCTATGTTGATTTATTTTTGATCAAGGTAAATTCCGACCTGTCAAGTGTCAGTTTAAGTTATGCGTTTAATTTTCTAATGCATTTTGTTCAGGTTCACACGCTTTATTCGAAGACATAAATACGGTATATCTTACAACGTACGAAAACAGAATCAATTGCTTGATTTGAAACTGTAACTGTATTGAGATGTATTGAAAATCAGGTCAATTGAAAGAGTGACAGTTTCGTGATTCTTGTCACAGATTGACAATTGACATGAAAAGTTTCCCTTTGCCTCAAACAGTGTGCATTTTACATTTACCTGTGCGTGAAGTGAAATCCTTTTGTTCGATACGCGCCCCGGCCTAGATTTTAAAATCCTTGGTGCACCGAGCTCTGAATTTTCACATCGTAGAATGCCCGTCTCCCTCTTCTGATCTGGTTTCTGTTTCATTGCATTTACTATACGTATAAAGATTCTATTGTACGAAATTATATTATGTATAATTCGGATCAGTTTACGCATGCAACATGAAGCGGATACACTACCAGGAAAAGGGAGTCCAAATCCCAATTGTGCATTGTTTCTTGTTTACTGAACGGATAAATTCGATTTCATGATATCATGATTTGAATCTGGACTATTTTTACATACTATATGCTGATGATTCTGGTTCTTTCAATTGAACGTTCAAGTACGGCCTTAAAATAAAGCCAAGAAGAAATGTACCAAAATCGCGTCTTTTTTTTTCACGAATATCCAGATACGCATTTGGAGAAATTGGTACATAATTGAAGATATATGACCCCAACTCACTAATTCGACGGGGGGAAGAGAAAAGACGAGTTAATTGAATTTGAGTTGACTGGACGCACACTGGACATTTAAGTCTATTGCTTTCCTATTTCCTATGGATCGCTATCGTTTGGCGACCTCATGTGTTTTCTCTTAGCTTTCTCCAAGTCTCATTAATGTGACTGTCACCGTACTGTCTCGTTCTCTCGCTTCATTGAAATCTTGCTCTTTTCGTTCTGTCGATTTTTTTTTGTTTCCCAACACGCTCCATAGTCCATAGTCCCTTCTGACTTGGCTATAATTCCCCTGATGAGATGAAATGGACGGAAAGAGTCATTTGTTCACTTAGGTTGACTTTGACTTTCTCTCGGCTATTTCGTTAGACGTTAGAGCAATTGAGCATCGATTTCTTGACCAGCAACGAAAACAAGTCGAAGATTCCATCAGGAGATGAAAAAAAACTGGAGTTTTCCTCGATTTCATAGCTGTGCCTATGGGCTAGGCTTTGACTCTTTGACCAAATTAGTCTCTGAGAATAAATGGACTCTTATTTGACATTAGTATTTATTAATTACACTTAAGCTCTTTACAGAGTCGATTTCCTAGCCTGTGGGCGAAGCTACTGTGTAAGGATATGGCATAGGAAATCATTCAGGCTTTGCTACACAGCTGAATCTGGCATCTTCACATCCGCAAGTTTTCTCCTCGGACACGTGCTTATGTATAGAGATGAGAAGGTCAGTTCATTATTTATTTGAGAGTACCATGTTAGTAAGTGAGGTATTGAGAACGTGAGCATAAACACTTGACGGAACGTATGGCAGCCAGTATGTGTTTTTATGTTATGCAAGATGCAAGTTGAAGGTGTGAATTGATGCAGGAATGCAGATGGCCGACAGAACGCGACATTGAACAGGTGAAAATGGTTGCTATTACTAAGCTATGGCTCTGCATATGCTACACAGAGTTAATCTATAATATTTAAGTGAAATGAGAGTGAAAGCATATTGAGCCCATCTGCATTTTCCCTACAATAACACTGCACCGGCAGGGCATGGCGCTATACTGCTAATATTGGTAGCAAAGGGTGAGGAACACATGTATTGGATTTGTATGCGTGTCTTCTATTGTACAGCTGTAGTCTCCCGGCTGGTGCTGATACTGCTGGAGACCTCAACAACTGTGGACCTGTAGTGCAAAACACTGTGTGTGTATGAAAACAGGTGGATAAATTGTAGGAAATTCCAAATAAAATTCTACCAGATGAAGGTGCACATTTATAGTTCCGTATAGCGTACAGATATACAGGGTGAATGAATTTAGATAGTAGGCCAAATATGTAGTAGTATACCGTAAACCCAAATAATAGGGACATATGACATGTAGCCATCAGCTGTTCCTGCTAATCTCTGTTAAAGTCCATGGATTGGATTTTATTCCTTCACGCACAGCTGCTTCTCAATATACCCACATTTTTGTGACGAATAGCAGAACAGCCAGAGAAACAGAGTGTTTTGAACTTTTAAATAAAATGTAGAACATGTTCTATATGAACCTTGAACTGAGCACACTTGTTGGGCTTTATATTTCACCTATATTTCATTGACAAAACGGGATCGACAAAACGTGAGGTTTTGCCCTAGGTCAGATTTATTATGCGGTCAAATAGCTTATATACACAACATACTTATATGCTGTATGATTTTGTGACTCCTGAGCGTAGTATTAATCAGGTGAAAGTTTGAGCTTGTCAACGCTTTGCATTACATAATGACAATGACAGCAACCAAGTAGCGAGAAATCTCTGCTGTCGTACAATGTTCCTACTTGAATCCGTAGGTGGATTTGGATAAGGTGATAGGTTATCGTGAAGCCATTGAAGGTGTCAAGACTTTTAGCTCGGGAGTAGATTAATAACTCTTTTGTTTCTCGCTCCAGTGCTAGGTGAATGGAGATGGATGAGACTGTGAGAAGACGCTCTGTTGTCTCGAGTCTTAATAAGCCCCCATGTTTACTTTCCTTTGAAGAACAACCTAACTTGAAGTTGAACATTGAACACGGGGGCTTAAGGCTCAAGCCAAATCTCTCTCCGCTCTTGTTTGTTCTCTCGTCTCAAGAGTCAAGTCAAAGCCAAAAATTCCGCCTGATGTCATGTTAAAAACCGAGTAAAAACGTATAATGAATGACACAGAAGGAATGTCTTGGGTTGAGGGTTGAGGAAGACGAAGACCGACTTCTTTTTCAACTTTCAACGAATTCGCACAGAGGGGTGATATATTTACTTGTATATTTATAAACACCCAGAAGTTTTTTGAAGGAGAATTTCCATGAGCCATTTTGTTTCCTTACTTTCTTACCCCACTGAAACCTTTTAAATTTTAAAATGGAACGACGTGAATGGGAGGTGTCAGTTTATTGATGGGAAGATAAATAGTTACTTCTTAATTGATGAGTGCTTTCTTGGTGCTAAATAGTGTACGAGAGTCGAGAGTCGACGAGTAGTTCGTCTTTCGTCTATTGCTCAATACACAGTCAATTCAACTGTTTTGAGTCTAGGTCATTTGGACTCATGATTATTGAGAATGCGAAAGTAAAGTTTACATTCATTATATTCTAACAGGGTTCCAGAGATTTAGCTGAATTTGAAAATCTCACGCGTGCACAAGTTGGCTAACCAATTGTATACGCTTGCTTGCACAGACTGTGGATTCGCGATATCCAGTTTTGGACTGTGATAGGTCAAAATGAACGAGACCCAATTGACCACGACGTTCATGTCTTGCCTTGCCCCAAATAACCAAGCGCGAACTGATTGGACTATTGCATTACATCATACCTAAGTCCAAAGGTCCGGATTTAGAAATCGAGAGAATACATCTCGTAAGAAGCCAAATGGCATAAAAGCTTTAGAAATTATCATAGTGGTTTTAGTTTTCTAAGGCAAGGATAACATGGAATGGAAATATAAAGAAAGCTGTAAGTCTAAAATTAGAGATTTTTGATCCCATAATTCTGAATCCGTCTCGGTCTTGTGCAGATTCACGACTAGAAGCACATAGTGTAGTGTTAGTTGAGGCCTTTTTAATTTTTCCGTACTTCGGAAGCGCCTTTGCCTTTGGCTAAAAACCTAATTCCGCGTTTATCGTTGAGCCATTTATTCTTCGTATCTGCTTACAGATACTCTTCTTGGCTCAGGAAGCCAAAATGTTAGTATTTTTTTTAGTATTTTTGTCAGATGCGGCTGAGGGAAAAAGAGGAATTTCCTTTAAACGCTATTACAGTTTCTTTAAATGATATTTTTTACTGGGACTTTTAAAACATTAAATGAGCAGAAGACAAACAGCATTAGGGCAGTTTACTCGGAGTTTTCCCTCAAATTCTTCGTCTGTATGAAGAAGAGAGAAATGATGAGAGGTAATAAAAAATGAGCAGAAGGTTTTTATATTTTATTTCTATTATTTCCGCCCTGGCTTCTCTCTGTCTGTATGAATGTCTTTATGTTCCATGCTGCTTTCTCGGGGTTTAAGATTTTCTTCATATTCTTCATATCTGCGTACCCACGTTTAACCCGCGATCTCGGGGTTCAGCCCACATAACCTTCTATGCTATTATGATTATGTTACTACGAGCTTGGATTAAGTTATAAGACACAGTATGCGACCGCTGGATCACGGGCTGAATCCAGTGCTTTCATCTGACTTGGTGCAAAATAGTAAGGTTTCTCTGTGATAAAAATTTGTGTTTAGTTTATCTTTATATCCAGAGTAGGATTTTGAATATGAGTTTCAGTTTCAGAGGCTACAATGCTGGATTCCCGGATTTTAGTTGCTTCTATATCTTCTATCCCATATTCATCTCGTGTGGAGGTTATGGCTTTTTTTTCTGCATCTTTATTTAGCTTTCCTTTTACATCTTCGTCGTATTTTTTCTTCGAGATGACGTGCTGGTTTCTCTATTCTCCCTACCCAACACAGAGAGAGTCAGATAGAGCTTGAATTTCATCTTATATTTTCTTAAACCAAATTTTGTTTGTTATTGAACGGAGAATTTTTATACTTACTCAATTTCTTTTCTTTTGCATTTTGCATATGGAGCATATAGTATAGATAAACTTAGCCAGGCACAGACAAAGGCCCGTGTCAGTTTTTTTTTGGTAGAAGTAGCACGGAGATGCTGTAATAATAACATTCACATTGTCTGGATGGGTTTTTTGTTTATCTTCGTATTTTCTTTTGTACTACTGCTGGGTTCTGAAACTAGGGCTTGAAGATCAAGTCACTCTGATTTATTTTACGATTGATTTCATTGGCACTCAAAAGAACGGGGAAAAGTAGAGAAGGGGGTGTGCTGGGCTTGGGTTCTTGTAGCCAGAACATGTCTGTCCAAAAAAACTCAAATGATGACGAGACAAAGAGGCGACAACTACACTTCACCTCATTGACTTTTACTGTTTTCTTGTCAGGGAAGAAAGAGAATTGTTTCAATGATATTGAGTTTCGTTCTATTTATAGCTGATAGACGCCGTTGTTTCTTGACAATAATAGGAGCATAATTTTTAGCAGTTACCTAGTTCACATCTCGGCATTTTTTAAAATCTCGATAATCTGATTAAAAATTTAATTTGTGTTTAAGATTAATCTCATGTTTTAAATTTGGCGGTATCTCGTTAGTGTTAGATATTGGGTAAGTGTAATAACGTTGCCGTTCGTATTTCGCGGTGAAATCAGACAAGAAATTCGCACCCTTTAGGCTATCATAATCGCACGTCAGATTTCACCGCTAAATACAAACGGTAACGTCATTACTCTTACCCAATAGCTAACATTAACGAGATACCGATTCAAAGAATGAAGACTATGAGATTAATCTCAGTGTTCAGGTGTCTTTTAGTTTTAGTATTGCAGATTTTGCTAATTCCAAGTAGGTATGCCCTTTATAATCAATATTCCTTCGTAAACTTGTCTATTGCTATTTGAAGCTCAGGCCATGATTTTTTTTCAAGTGATTCTGATTGTTTATTCAAGCGAGAAATCTCTCTTAAAGTAGTTTAGAAGTTATGAGATTTTTCCTCTCTCACCCAAGAAGAAGAAAGCTAAAATAAGACTCGTGAAGAATAGTTTATGAGATGAAGGGAAATCTACTTTTTTTTTCTTTTTTCCTTAACTTCTTCTTTGGTTCTTCTTCCTCAAAAACTAAACACATCATAAGATAAGTCACATCACGCAACCTGTAGGTGTGAGGATTTGAGAATTC
The DNA here is from genome assembly GCA_034694925.1 of Ceratophysella denticulata. Taxonomy (NCBI): domain Eukaryota; kingdom Metazoa; phylum Arthropoda; class Collembola; order Poduromorpha; family Hypogastruridae; genus Ceratophysella; species Ceratophysella denticulata. Next base: position 18,344 of record JAQFYT010000352.1, read on the forward strand.
ATGAGAATGAGAGCTAAGGAGACGAAGGGGCAAGGCAAGAAGAAGTAAAAGAGTTTTTGAGAGACTTCAAACTTGATATGTTCCTTCGTAACGTTACGAGAGTAGAAGTAAAAAAAAAAAAGTTAAACTTAACTTTTTGTTTTAAGACGTTCGTTCTATGATTTTCCAGTCCAGGGGTAAGATTTTTTAGACCAGAAGGGTCTTATGTGATGATTCATATTGAAACCGTCTGTCTGCAGTTTTTGATGCACAGACCTTATCGCATTATTCTTTTTTCAAGCTGACCGTCCTTTTGGTCACAAGCTGCCTGTTAAGCAAGTTTTTTATACTGGATTCAGAAGAGCATCTTCTTCAACAGAAAGTTGTAGGTTGTAGAATAGAAGAAGACGGAGAGTATGTATGTGTAAACTTGAAGGGAACAAGGCAAGACAAATAAATAGAAGAAGGAGAAAGAAGGCTCCTCTCTTTTTGTAATTGTTTGTAGTTTCTACACTAGACTGTTTATGTCGTAGACGGTAATTAATGACAGTGGAGTCAAGTAGGCTATAAAGAAGTGTATAGGTTCCAAATAGGCATTGTCAGCTACAATCGATTCCCCTCTGTAAACAGAAGAGAGACTTGTCTTGGTAAAACAAGCTTTTTTTCTTTTTCCAGAATACCAAATCGAGTCAGAATCCTAGTCGATTTTACGACAATTCGGTACGAAACGAGAAACGAGGCAAGAACGCGATAATACGCAGAACAATTTAAAAATTGATATTGGCCGTGCGTGCGTAAATCGTAAATGTGATAAGTTTTCCATTGGTCAAGCCGCGGTGAAAGGGGGCTTCGCCGCGAAATTTCAAATGAGCGATTTTGCCTTTGTCTTTTCTCCTGCGGAAATTTTCGCGTATTTCTCGTATTAAGCCCCATGCTCAGAATGCCGCGAAACGGAGCAAATTGAATCAGGAATCGGAAATTGACAATTGACATCGACGCTTTATTCTTTCTGTTCGTTCGTTGGACGGAAATGAATTAGGGTTTAAAGAAGAATAGACGATGAAAGATTATTGTCCAGAATGATGTAGAGTTCCTGTTGGGTTCTTGAAGTCCCTCAGGGACGCTCTTTCGTTCCTGAATTGCCCCCTCCATCCAATGTATCCCTGTCTTTTTAAATTCTTCCAGCATAGCAGCGTGGCGAAGAAGCGACCTGCTGATTCCGTGTTTAGAAGATTGGACTATAACAGAGATTTGTGGAGGTAGGATGGTAGGATGTTTTAGAAGAGGATTTGGAGTGTCGATTTGCCATAAAGATCACGAGCGATTTGTTCCCATGAGCTCTCCCAAGGGAATTTCCTCCATCCAAGCTCACGGAGCAGCCCCATTTTTCGCCCGACCCGAGAATATTCGAATATTGTCACTTTAGGAGGGTTTAGATGTTAGGATGCTAAGAATATATAGTGGTGTGTACGGTACAAAGTTTAATGTTACACCAACTCAAGTTGGCAAGGCTAGTATTTCTTAATAAAAATAATTAGATTTCATTCCACAGTTTTCTACCACCCAACGTAATGAGGCATTTGGAACTGACAGACACCCTCTTACCAAATTAAACTCGTCTCAATTCTAGGCTATCGTGCTATGGATATGGAATGTTTGTCCTTATGTCAATGTCAATTAGTGTTTTGCGAGCTGCTGGTATGGTACAGTGAGTGTTTGGTTTGCCCTTTCATGACGTAGGTAGAGAAGGTAGGACGTTGAACATGATTCCAGTTGAGCCATGCCCAAACAGAATGCATTTAAATGCTAATGTTTTTCGAAATTATAAATAATAGGGAGTTTGCGCTATCATTCAAAAACGAAAAATCGAAATTTAAGTTGGACTTTTCAAAATGGAGCAATTAGAATTAGAAGCTGGTTCATGGAGTTTTGCGCTATAGTTCAAAATTGAAATACCGGCGCGATGGTCGTCGATTTGAAATCGACCAATAAGTCCAAACTCTCTCATATTAAAACCTTAGATTTTGACAACCTTTATTTCTCCAAGTGCATTGCTCTGTTCAATTTCCACTCTTTTGACTTTGACCTTTTGTCCTGATGTGACAGATTAACTGGAATAAAGTCCTGAGCTTGTTCTTGTTTTGCTAAATTATGTCCAAATTAGGACGTTCGGCGAGTGGCCCATGTCAACTGTCAACTCCAACCCACTAATACTAATGATATGTGATCAGCACTAAAAAAAACGATGTAAAAAGTTATATAAATTGTATGCAGAGTTCGAGCCACAATACCAATCATTAATTATTTAGAATTTGGAGTGGAACTCGTAGAATTCTTTTTCACGGACGACTGAGGTTTTGTTACCCGTCAATTCATTTTGGTTTGGGGATTTTTTGGCTCAAGTTTTGAAATTTTTGTGTGATTGGTATGGTTGTGTCTAGAGAGAGGTTTTAAGGTTTTAAGTCAGCTTATCTTATCTCAATGGATCAAAGCATTGATGTAAATGGTTGTATTAAATCATAAAAAAACGAAGAAGAAATGTTTTCCAAGACGGAAGAAGGCACACGAAACATTTTTAAAATAGACGTTCCGGATTGGTGCCAAAGTGCCTGAGATTTGAATAAAACACGCTCTTACTCAACTCAAGTCAGGGAAATAGCCTACATTCATATTTAGAAATTTAGACCCTCATGTATGTCTCAGAACCAAAAGCTGACATAGAGCCAATTACCCTTGATAAAATGATGTACGGGGTTCAATTCCGAAATATATAAGGAATGACGATTTTTCTTCAGCTTAACATTCACTTCCCTCTAACATGACTAAGAGTATGTTTTAAAACTTTAACTTGATTCGGAATGATTTATGGCAAAACAAATATACGTGAGGTTTTGATCTGACTCTGACACTTTGAACATTTTTTTGGTGCGGGTACTTTGATGCCTTCTCTAACACGCTCATTACCTTAAAGCTGGAATCAAAACATGGGCCTAATAGTAGTACTAATAATACCTACTTGCGAATCTCTCGAATGACATGATTCCGACTAACAGCTATTCCTATATGGTTATGGCCTCTATGTGAAAAATGAACCGTTGAAAAAATATTTTGGCATGAAATGGTACATTTACCAATTTGTAATGGTGTAACATCACATCGGGTATCTCTGTTTTTCTCTTTGACTCTCTTTTGGATCCCTGAGTCGGGTGTATTATCTTGTAGTTTACAGTGAAGAAATGAATTTAGGATTATTCTCCAAGGAGAAAAAAAATGGTTGTTCAATGTCGGGCCAAAGGGGACATTACATGCTTGATGAGTGATTCAAAGCTCCGAGTCTGACATTTGGAATGAAATAAAAGTAAATCTTTTTTATTGGAACCTTGCGTGCACTTTCTTAATTTGTTACTCAAAGTCGCAGTGAAGCAGTTAGCAGTTAGAACTAAACTAGAATGAAATATTGGTTTATATAAGGATTCGTGTGCACCGTGCACCTACTTATGTACATTACTTACCACTTTTATATTCGAAATTCGAATTCCTTGACCGGAAACCAGAATTCAAAAATGTATTCAAATCAGTATTATATTCCAAGTTTCGTGCTTTTTACAACTGCAGTATACGCTGCTAAAAGCGTTGAATCAAAATCAAAAGTAGGTACATTTACATTGGTACATGATACGTCTACAATGTGTATAACCAATCCGGATATAAGTTAGAGTCAATGAAGGAATGAATGATCACTTTGAATTGGTACTTCCTTTGTATCTCATTTAGCTTTAGCATTACTCATGGATGGGTTATAGTGCATTTGCATTTATTTATATACCAAGATACTTTCCGTTTAGCTAGTTTAACATTTTCCGCTTTGTTTTAACGCATGGCTCAAGAATATGAGAAGAGAACCTTTTATAGAATTCGAAATATTTTGAAAAACGCGGTCTATTTGCCATTTTCAAACTGGGCGTTAAAATTCAAATTTGTGCCTACTGAACTCCCTTAACCTGAACGCATTAAATTAAATTTTATAGTGTGTATGAGGTTAGGGTTAGCTGTAAGCTATAAAGAAAGACAATTCCAGAACAGACGTCCTTTTCAGTCATTAGTCCTTAATACGCGACAAGGAGGGTATGATACTGGATCGAGAGCTTCATTTCGAACAAAAATGAAGGGTTTTAAGTTACACAAGTGAAAAATTATTGCTCCGCGTGTCTATTTCGTCTTTCTTTGGTTTAAGTTTTTCCACTTTGCTAAGGTCCCTCGAATGTCGAAGTGAAAAAAAACTTCTCTCGGACGGAACATACTTAAGGCGCTTTGGTTGGAGTATTTTTTTGGGTAATCAATGGCCATGTTATGACATTGGACTCCTTTCCATGGACCTATATAGGGAGTCCTCATCATTAAAGGGTGGTAGATACTTTGCCGGAGTTTCAGATCTTCCAAAATGTAATGCTTTCCTTTTTTCTCTTGGTCTGGATGGACACAGGATGTAATATTGTGTCGACTGTCTGCTGCTGGGACTTTTCTTATATATTCTTTTTTTGAAGAGTGTGTGTGTGTGTGTAGGAATGGAGTGATGATATGAGACTTCATATTTTTGTGAAAAGGAGAGTCGAGGAGGAGATGTGTCAAGATGCACTCAGGCTTTTCAAAAAGAGTTTCTTTCAACTCTACAGTTTTTCACAAGATTCATCTACCGTCTCATATTCACTTACTGTCATTTCGAATGTTATTACGTAGGTAGATCATTGAGAGATACTCCGAACTGAAGAAGTCTCTTTTCTCTCCTGTCCCGCACCGCCTCAACTCTTTTTTTGGAACGATTCCATTTCAAATTCCATTCCAGCATAAAGCATGTCATCTACCGAAAAATGAAAATTCACAAATGATGCTCCGGCAAAAAGAAGTGAAATCAATTTGTCAGGAAGATGGTTGGACAGAAGTTATACACCCAGTCTATTAAGCACATACAGGACAGTAGTAGGACAAGGCAATGCACAGGTTTTCAAATTGGTTTTTATTCTGAGGTTTGCACAGTTACGTCTTACGAACAGCTTTCTTTCGCTGTCGCCTTGACTTTTAAGCATTTTTCCCATGAAGTACCTAGTTCGGCTTGTGCTTGTGACAATTGACTTGTTCGCAGAAAATAGTTCGACATGACGCCAATTCGCATGAGATATCCTAATTGTTGACTTGCTAGACTTATATATGACTTTTCCCGTTCGCAAAGTTTGCCTTTTAAAGGAAACAGTGGAATATACCTTACTTAAACGAGACTCCCAGGTTTGGGGGTATTTTACCGAGTCAAGTGCACGCACAGTGAATGACCGCACTTCCTGGTTTGCCAATTAGTGCCAATTATGGTGACTGAACGTGGGAAGGAGAGAGTTGAGGAAGGAAGCCGGGGTTATCTCAATTGATGGTTGTGTAATGCGTAGCATGTGCTTGGCAGGTGGCACGGTCATGGCCACGTGTCTTATGTCTTCTGTGGGGAAAGCCATACGGCAGAAGGTACACAGGCGAAAAGAGGCTCGCCTCGCCTGGTTAAGGACACTAGGTCGCTGGGTTAGTTAGCACCATGTCCTCTGTTTACCAAGGACTTTTATAGGGTTCGCCCTCACTTGACGCCAGTTCCAGTTCCACACTTGAGTGCACTATTGTATTATTTATATTTACCAACTTTTGACGCGTTTGCCGCAGTAAGGACCGTCCTATTTTAGTAATGTAGTCCCCTGTACAAGTATTTATTTGTAAATCAAAAAAAGATGGATTTCAGTTTTCCAGCTGTCCATGAAGTGGAGTTTATAAGCGTGTCCGGGTACATTTTCATCATTTTTGTTGACTGAACTAATACGGGAGTGTGGATTACATTGGAGTGGCCCAGGCACAGGCTTTTGGGACCCCTCGTACTTCGTACTCTCGAAATGGGTTTCTCTGGGTCCGTTGGTTTAAGATTGAATTTTTTCGGAGATTTATGTTCCTTGTACCCTGGAAGAAGTAAGTAAAAGAGGAAGTAGGTTTTGAAGAAAAAGGGACTTACTTATTGGTAATTCGGGCAGTGGTAGCTTTACTTTTTTTGGTAGAAAATGTTAATTTTTTCTTTTTGGGGACCATATGTGAAATTGGAGACACTACGTGCTCAGGGAGGGGGATCGGATGATGGTCGAGTGCTTTTCATGCACTTCCGGTAAACGAATGGTACAATAAATACTACCTCCAAAGTGAAGAATCGGTTTTGGTTGAGGCATAATCCTGAGCACACAGTAAAGAGCAATGTCTTCAAGAAACTGTTTGCATCTGTGGATGTGCATCTGTGTCAAGGACGAGCTAGCATTTCCGATATGTGCTTACCTTGAATACATAGAATACATACCTATCTGACCCAGCGATACTGGGTTTCGAATTCTCGGGGCTGGTATTTCAATCAACGAAAATCGGTATTGTGCCGATTTTCCTGTATATTATTATTATTGTTATTATTCTAAGCGAGTTGGCAGGCAGGCAAAAGAATATATTGAAATTGAGGGTTGTTCCACAGTTGCCGTTGCCGAGTTTTGTTATTAGATATAGAAGTGTGTCGTGTCATTAGATCGTTTGTTATCTGGGAATATCATTTCCTCGTCAAGAAATAATGAGCGCAATAGTTATGGGTCTCGGGTAAACTCCCGTGTATGACAGTATTATTATATATCTATTCCGCTTCCATTATTCGTGGTGGTCGCCCCATGATATTATGAGTGAAAATGGAGATATGACGATTACGATTGTGAGATTTGAATATTGAATAATAAGAATATCCTATGAGACCCTCGTCGTTTCGAGTAAGTATATTTTTTTTTCACTATTACTACTTCGACTGTATAATAAAAAGAAAATGTGGAGAGATGTAGAACTCAATCAATCCATTTTACAAGTCAGACCATTAAAAAATTTAATAACCAGAGAGAGAGCCGCCGCCCCAGCTCCCTATTCACAAAGACAATTTGTCAAGATTTATGAAGCTCCTACCGCTCCGTTATGGCCCTATTAGAATGCATGCAATAACGGCATTGTCTGAAACTCAAAATGGGACGAACGGAGGAGACGACGTTTTTTTTAGCTTCCTCTCTCTCTCCCAACTTCCTATATAGCATTTATGTTATCAAAAAAGGCTACAAAAAGGACCTGAAACTGAACCTTAAGGTTGTATTACGAATGCAAAGTTGAAATACATGCAAAATTGGTACACTACCGCTTGTGGAACCAATGCGGACCCGTGTGGATTATTGTTGATTAACTTTAATGTGGTTAATTCGCCAAAATATTTATTTATGAGCAATTTCAATTGTTTTGATCGATTAAGCTGAGTTTAGCTTCCCAGCGACATATCGCTTGGCTCACAGACACAGAACACAGAAACGAAAGCTTCGGCTACGGCGGCAATTCGGCCAAGAACCACTTGACGCATATTGACCATAAGCTAAGATTTACTAAAATTTGGCGCGATTTTGAATTTTAAAATACAGCCTTAAATTGAGCACCAAAGCCTATGGAATATGTGAACGTGAACTCTGTTCTGTGTTGTTACGTTCTACGAAGTACGAAGGGATATGATATGGCTATTCTGTTACTGGAAGAGGGGAATATAAAAGCGGACCCAGAGAGCAGAGAAAGCCAATTTTGCGAATTGATATTGTGTACGGAGGACGCGGGGCGTTATATCTAAAAGTGGTGTAGGGGAGAGAACCACACGACGAGGAAAACGCAGAGACTTTGTAATGGAGATTTCACGGGGCTTTGCTCTCCACACTCAAAAGGCAAGTGATCAGGAAATAGGGATCATCATGCTCCCTTTGTTCAAGTAATTCCGTTTACCGCTCCAATGATGAGATGACGAGTCTTATTGGAGAAAGACGGAGACTCAAATTGAAAACTATAGTCTTGTCCTGTATTCGGAAATTAATTGGTTAATTTGTATAATTTTGTAATCTACAAGATCTAACACGCCCGATTTCCCAAGTTATAAATTGAATTCAGCTTTGAATTTGAATTTGGCGCTATGATTTGGATTCCTAACTGGTGCGCTCAATTCAAATTCAGAGCTAACCTAGGATGATATCCGATTCTTTAGAAATTGCGCGAAATTTTAAACTAACGTACTCAAAGAGTTTAATCAGCTGGGCCTAGGTTTGTGAACCTCTTTGAACGTACTTATCTGCTTCTCTAGAAATTGCGCGAAAAGCGATCTTGTAAAATTTTCTAAAGAACTTAATCTAGCTCAAAGCCTTCAGTATCTAATACCATGCTAAATATTTATTCGTAGTCGGTATGCAAAAATAAAGAAATTCCCGCTGAATTTTCACATAAATAGAGGCATACTTGCAGCGTCGAGCCGAGATATAACTCATCCATTCAAAATTCAACTTCATCCTATTTTCCCATGGTTGAGCCTTTGCGGAAAGTTGAAAATATTTCGTCCGCATACACGCTTGGCTTGTCCACACTACGAATTGGCTTGGTAAACTGACTAACCCCTTTACTGATCTAAAATGAAAGCCACATAGAGACGCACGCACGCACACAACACACAACACACTTACACATACGGTTAGTTTCAAAAAGAGAGAAAGTATAAAAAAAAATAGGAATTTTCCATTCCTTCCACTCCACTAAAATATTACACTACATTTTCTATGCATTGCATTTTTCTGGGCTTTATATATTATGATTATGCTTTCTCTTTCTTTCGTTGTACTTTCAAACAGATTGCTACCCTGTGTAGTACTCTACTATTTGCATGGAGAATAGAGGGATGGATGGATCGACGCTTTTTTTTTTTTTTTTTTTGAGGGGAGAAAAGCGAAGGGTGAAAGAAAATTCATGCTTCTCAATTTTCACTTTACTCTTTATCTCCCTTAACTGTCTCACATTTACTTTCACTTTACCAGGCTACTGAGGAACTGAAGTAATAACTCGAAATTGTGTAATGTAAGTAATGGATTAGGCAGAAGGGTGTACATGGATGAGCGAAACCGTGTCGTTATTCAGGCTAAGGAAAATTAGCTAAATTTTAAGCTATTGCGCGAATGTAATAA
>JAQFYT010000353.1:0-27351 GCA_034694925.1 Ceratophysella denticulata
CTTACACACAAGGCACTTGTTGGCAAACCTTATCCTGCTTCAACGACGTGTTGGCCTTTTAAATAAATTTCTCTCTGTATAATATTCACGACATATTCCGTGTAATAAAGCTATGAAACCATTTCTGCAGTTTATGCATTCAAAAAGTCACTGATTTCCGGGTGGGTCAAGTTATTTACAAAATGGAATCAAAGACAGCCTTCTGAACGGACCTTTAGAGAAGCTTTCTATGATTCTCGACAAGTTTGAACATATCACATTCATACTATGCTGTGGGTTTCAAAAGGCCTGAGGCCGGAATTACAGAAAGAAGGCGGCAAGTTGGATTTTGGTGCCAATTGCCGACAAAATAATTCCCATGCAAAAACCCGCCCGGGTCGGTTGTCGGTGTTCGTTACTTTCACGTTGATTCTCCGATTCGGTTTTTTTTTCTGTCGTCGTTTCTCATCTGTCTGTCATCGTCTAATGTTTCACCATTGACCATATAATCCGCGCCCCCGCCGTCTCTGTCCACTGTCTGGATTAGTCTGACATCGACTCGCCATTCGGTCATCGGTGTGCACATACAATATCAAATATACATACCTATGTACAACTGACAACATAATACATACAACATAACAAAATATTCAAGTAATTTATCCGGATTCGGACGGCTGGCTGACACAACAGGTGGCAAAGACAAAGGTAAGGTTTGGACATTATTGGAGTGTCATCCGGTCACCGATCCGGTGGGTTATCGTTATTTATCGCCAGTGATACAGATTTAGACATTAGATATTTGATATTGTGTATTGGCAATTGGAAGTTGGATATTCAATCCTGCGGTCGGATTTTGATTTAGCTTGGCTATCCTAGCTTGGTTGAGAGATTGTCCATCTCTCATACTGAGCGATACGGGGTTCGATTCCTCGGGCTGAGGATGGACTTTTCGGAGTCCTTAAACATTAAATACAGGTGGGGTCTTTAGTAAGATCTAGGTTCATACATTCTCGTTATGTTAGGTTAGGTTTCTCAAAAGCGTTTACAAACTGCGGGCGTTTCGGAGAACCCAGGGCCCAGGGTACTTTCACCGTTTGTTTGGTTTTTTGCTTGCCTGCCCTTGATATATCAAGGACAGAGAGGCAGGCAACCAAACAAACGGTGAAAGTATCCTGGGAGAACCTAACCTAACCTTACAGAATGAATTTCAGATGCCATAGCGGATGGCTTACGGTTAACAACTGGCAACACTGAGGAGCGTAGAGTGGCGCAGATTACCAAAACCCGATTTCCATTGCGTAATGTGTAATGGCTCTTTTTATAACCGAGCCATTCCGTATATAATATTGTATTTGTACAGTTTTTTCCAATTAAGCACATATTGAAGCCAATCAAAATTTGTTAATAGTTGAAACTGAACCAGAATTAAGTGCTCCTTTCAATAGTGTATTCGTTAGGTTTCTTGGTTAACAGATGGTTGAATGATAACTTATTGATTATCGCTTGTAATTTGTCCTATACGAATTTACTAGTTACCGATAGAAGAGAATGAGTCGAAGACGAAGAGTTCGTGCTCAGGTTGAGTCAGAGTCGGAAGAGGAAACGGACGTAGAAATTCCAGGGACTACAGAAGCTCGAGCTTCTGCGGTAGAGGAAGAAGAAGAAGAAGTCGATACTACTGACCCAGTCATTACTGGAGTACGTCTTAGCATGGAGAATCTCAAGCAGCTGACCAAGGATATTCTTCCCACTTGTGACACCGGTAATTAAAGAAAATATTTTTGTAGGCGAGTGTTTGGAATAAAGTTAAGTGGGTACCTAACCAATTTTCAATGCTTGTAGCGGAAAAACGTGAACAAGTCATAGAGCGGATGAAGACATGTATGAAAAATTTGATAAGAACGGAGATGAATCATATTGAGGGGCTTAAAACAGTGAATCGGGTGGCCGCAGATTTTCCAGACGCGGATTCTGCGGATGATCAAGCCATTTTGCGTGCTTGTGATCAGTTGGAAAAGGTAAAGGGCAAAGGGCATTTCTATACTACTCAAGGCCATGCCTTTTTGTAAGTATTTCAGTTGTACTTTGTTCTAACCGGCCGTTTCAATTTCAACGTGCAGGTTTCTATGAAGAAGATCAACGAGTATAAGGCATCCCTGACGGACGCCATTTTGATGCGTCACCACAATTATAAAAGTCTTTTACTCGAGATTCAGTCAGCATTGGAGGCTTGTGATGGAAATGAAAGTGGTGAGTTTTCTTGTTAGTTGTTCCCTTTTCCTGTGGTACTTATCCTATTCGTACAAGATAATCGCTGCGTCGCGTACAACTAGAAGTCTAATTCAATTTTCCTAATCTAAATTCCAAGTTATGGACATTGATGCTCCAGCTAGCGCGGACCGGGGAAACACTTCGGTAGCTGATTTAGAGAATGATGACGGTGTGGGATCAGAGTACATTCCCATCACTGATCCAATTACCAAACAACCGTTGACAGATCCTGTTCGGAATAGAATTTGCAAACACATCTATGGCAAGGCATCCATGTTGGCGTTAATTAAGTCTAACCCGAATGTCAGGTATGGTAAATTCAAAATTACCTCGCAGTAAGTGAAAACAGTGAGAGAGTACATATAGTGCGGAATTTATCATCCGCAGATGTCCAACTGGAGGCTGCAGCAACAGAAACTTCGTCAAACCCAAGGATCTGATTACTGACAAGAACCTCACGGCTAAAGTGCTGAAGAAAGTCCAGGAATCTGGAGCTGGTGAAGCTTCAGGGTCGGGTAATGGGTAATGCTTGAATCTCTTTCCAAAGAAACGGGTTCATGATCTCAGCTCGGGATATCTATCATGCGGTAGTTTAGTATGTTTACAGAGCAAGCATTCCAGTATTCCATAACATGTTGGATGGGAATTTGCGTAGAATAGAAAGTAGCAACGTGTCAAAGTGTACCTACCAAAAATATAATTTGTCTACCTTTTATTGTGAAACGGTTCTCTGCTAACTTCTATTTTACTTCCAAATTGTAATCAAATGAGTATTTCAAACTTGTAATTTTAAATAAATGAACTTTTGCTTTAATAACGAAATAATCCATCTCTGTTGCGTATATTTTAGCATTGTTTTTTTATTTTGATTTGATCACCAAATACTTACTTATCTAAGGAGGAGATTATCATTTTGCATCGCCGTCGTGAACTTGGATAAGCAATTGGATTTACGAACCTCTAAATGCAAATATTCCTGAAGGACGCCTTTCTTTTGCTTGTTATTCTTCAAATAACAGATATAACATAATAGAACAACATTAAAATCTAGAATAACGGTGTAAATTAGAGTCAATAATATATTAAATGTGGATTCCTTGTCTTCTATGTCTGTTCTGTAGCACCGTAGTCAATAATTAATGCAAGTTATTTGTACATATAAATCAACAGACTATACAGATACAACGTAATATGGGTACAGTATAAAATCAATTATTGTTGACTCGGTGAGTATAAAGTAACTGAGAATAACAGAGTAAATTAAGGTTAAATTATGTTCCCCTCTGGCATCCAAGTATTCCGAACCATAATTAAATGCATTATATATCATCAAATCTAAAATACAAATCTAGTTCACTTTAAATGAAGTGAACAGTAAATTCCAGAGGTTCCACTTGAAAGTGACTATAAATAACATCTTAGTATTAGTTGTATTGTTTGTAATATACCCACTGTTCGCGTAGTAAATACCAATAACCAATTACAGTACAAACGTTCATACTAGTACTTCCTTATTAAAAGCAACCGCTCCTCGTTAATTTTTTTAAGGGTTCCGGGTCAAGTGATTGAATTGTTACTCAGTTAGGAAATAGGTGAGAAGACAGGTATTGTTTATACCCTGAAGGCAAGTTGGTTATATCTGTATGTATGTATACCTAGATACAATAAATTAGGTATGTTCGGTTCTTGATTGGGAAACACAATCAAAAGAGCACTCTTAAGACTACAGATACACATAATTCTGTGTTTAATGTAATTAGGTAAAATGTAATTCTTTGTCACAATAATAAATTGGGCTCTTCTCGTTACGTTCTCTAGTAGTTACGCTGCCAGTGAAGAAGGATAATGCTACAGTATTCACAATTATGGAGAAAGTATATCTTTCCTTCCTTGGTTTTGTATGCATATTTACAAAGTGGAGTTTAGCGTCAACTAACGAGGTTTGCAATAGTGATTATCATTATTTTGTCAAGACACTTACTAAAAATTGAATGCTAGGAAGGATTCTTCATAATTCTCTTTTGACGGTAGTCATAGACCCTACGACAAAAGAACACGGCTTCAGGAGACACTTTCCCACCCGACGAAGGAACACGCTGTGTGGATTGAGAAGAGGAGGAATCAGTCATTGCGGAGATGTTGCTTGCCATTCCAGACCAGACTGCAGAAGCCAAGTTATTGGCATAATTCGTCACCGCGACACTGGTCATTGCGGAATTGGTTGAGAGGGGCACGAGAGGAAGGTAGCCGGATATCCCTTCTTGTAATTGTTTTAACCGTTTTTTGTACCTGGAAGTGAAAGTTATTGTAATCTCCCCCAAATCGAATCGTTAAGTCTCGACAGAATTTATGCATTACTTACCTGCAATACTCATTGAAGGTCAACACGTAGCACTTGTCCTCGATCGTAGCTACCGAGTTGGAGTCCCGGTGTTTTGAAGCGAAAATCTCATCGGACATGTCAGCGTCGGACCGACCAGGATCGGTGTGCTCAGGTCTATAGTACCTGGAAACATGAAAAAAAGCAAATCAGGAATGAGAAGATCTGCTGGAAGAAGCTCAGTAAATCGCAGCGTTATCCTTGGGTAAATAGTACAAAAGTCATAATTAATTATACTGAATTACCATAACAAGGAAAACATCATTTCTCCATCCAGAGGATTCTCCCAAACCGCAGCCACTTTCGCTACAAACGGCAAATCCGTTTTCTTGGGTCCGGACTTGAGTAGAACACAGTCGCGAGGATGGATCACATCTCCTCCATCATGGCGCATAGCTGGGTAGCATCGACGGAGTACAGGGTTATCGTCATTCTACAAATAAATGAGATAGTACTTAATAAAAGCTCTAACAATAGCCTAGTGGAAGCGCTTTCACGTTTACTTTCACACTAATACGCTTACCTTGATGTATACTTTGGCTTCAAAAGCACTTCCTTCGAACCTCCAACCATTTGACCAACGAGGATGCGTATGAATTGGGAGTTTCTTACTGCTCATTGCCAATGAGTGCAGGGCTCCGTTTACCAATGAGGGACTGAGGGGCTTGACAATAGCCCGTTTCTTCAGTGCATTCATGGTCATATTCCCCGAACTGGAGGCTGAAACAGGGAAATTGTTCGGAGATCGTCCATAACCCAAGTCTCCCCCAAGATTCTTAGGCCTCTCATTTGAGTTCTTGGGTATTCTCAGAATAACATGATTGTTGACGGTGGTGAGCGTGGAGCTTCCGTTTCCTCCCGCACTTCCGACTTTCCCTGCTTTCTCCTTGGACACGCCTGCTGTGTTGAAATAGGGAAAGCTGGGAGATGGTGAGCAACCATGGCTGCTGTCACTCCTCGCTCCGTCCCGAAGTAGCCGACCTTTCCCCCGACCACCAGCTTTCTCCCCAGCTTTGGACTTGGGTGGAGCCTTACTGGCTCGCGTCCGGAGTTTGGAGCTCTGCGTTGTACTCCGGGTCGTGATTTTCCCCTCTACTCTCGTGATTTTGATCTTGAGCGGCTTTCTCTTGTCCGTTACTCGTTTCCGTACTCCAGTAGTGGTAAGGGAATAGGCCTGCATGGGCGGAGAGGAAATTGTGGGTAGCTTGGTCTGGGCAGAAGGAACGACGAGAGCGCGGACTGCGGCGACTGCCGCATTGCAGTCAATGAGCTTCGTACCCAGGTCACTCTCGGTCGAAATGGTTCGTTTGCTCACGGACGAACTTCTTGGAGGTGACTGAAGGGGAGGGTTCCTGCTCTGCCTCTGCCGTGGTTTACTGTCCTTTCGACTCGACTTCTGTGTGGCCACTACTGAGTTGCTGTTGTTAGGTGCATTATTACTAGGAACAATGGTGAGACCCTGACTCTGATTCAAAAACTGACTCAAGCTATTGTTATTGGGCCCAGTGACATTGGTAATGGAGATATTCGTATCGGCTAGAATTCGCATTTTCTTCCTCTGAAGCCCGTCAATGCACTCATGCAAACTCAGTCCCTTCCGCTTAATTGTTTTGTTTTCGTTTTTAGTGAGTTGTAAGGGTTGAACCATGTTAGTATTCGGAGTCGGGAGGATTGGCTTAGTGCAGGGTTGAATCTGACTCTTGAACTCTCCCAGTTGTCGCTTATTATTGTCGCTATTTACTACTGGAAAAGAAGCTAGAGCGGCTCTCTGATGGTTGGGCAATCTGGCCTTGGGACTCGGAAGGATCCTCTCGGAAGAGTTCCGGTTGGTCTTTCCAGGGCCTAACACAATAACATCTAAGGCTGGACTAATTTTCCCCACCTTCCCCGCATTGTTCGGCTTGACTGACGAGACATTTCTCGGTGGAGAGGCCTTCTTATTGATATTACTATTGCTGATATGCTTGGCAATTGTGGTTCTCTCTCCACTCCTGGGATCAATCACATGAACAATGTCCCGTTTCTTGACCACTGGGGTCACTGGCTTCGTCGTCGGTGCTCCGTAGGATGTAAAAGTCAGGGACTTGGTGTCACCGGGAGTCATGATGATGGGGGTAATCGTGATATCGTCGGGGAGTGAATACTGTTCCGTAAAAGTCTTGGCACTCTCTAACTGTTTGGCTTGAGACTTCACCAGGTCAATGACGGTAGTAGTGCCGGAATTGGTCTGTTTGATAAAAGATTTCGGTGGGTCTGTCGCCAGAGCCGGAGTGGAGCACTCCTTCCGGCGACTACTTTTATTTGCGGCCGGACTAGGCTTAGCACCCACCGGGGCCGAAGCCACTCGTGGGGTAACGCTGGTAGCAGGCTGCAGCGGCGGCCGCTTGGGCTGCAGCGATTTGTTGACTCTGCTGTTGTTGCTGTTGTTGGTAGAATTGCTGTTGCTGGAGATGGAGTTGCTGTTCATTCGAGATGATTCCGTAGGAAACGGGCATGCTGGCCGGGAACTGGATGCTTGAATATTGCCAGCACGACCTACAATAAAATCAATAAATCCAAACATGGTTGCACAAAAGTCAATCCCAGATTCAACGACATTCAAAACCGCTCAAAGGCAGTGAGTATTTAATTGATTCTACATATATTAGAACCAAATTAGAACCAAGCAGTTAGCAGAAAGAAGTCCTTTATGGCTTTTTAGAAAGTACTTGAGCCTTAAATAAGTTGCGAAAGGAGTTATCAAGCCCATATTCAGGAAAATCGCATACTTAATGTACTGTGTCAAAAGCACTTTTCCCAGTGAAGAAGGAAGAGACAAGCATGGACCAATGTTAATCAGCTCGATTGAAAAGTGGAAGTTGTGAAAGCGTAGAAAAGTGCCTTAAGCTGAAGTGAAGGAATGTCGTATTAAAAGTAGTAAGTGAAGCGACACACAGTTCAGTCAGATCACTCAACAAACACTCAACCTATTAGGTAAATACTGACCAACCTGGTGCTGTTGACGGTTGCATGGAATGATGGGAGGGAGGGATTGGCGGAGCTGCGACGTAGTAATTACTGGCGGGATGAGCACTTGGTGGAGGGCCTGGCGGCTGGTAGTACGGAGCACCTGTGATCGAGGAGAGAGAGGGATGTTGATGAGCTGCGAATAAGGGTCGGGGTTGAGTGGCTCCGGCTCCCAGGCCGGCTGGTACTGGATTCGGAGTCATCGCTGAGGCATAGAAGGATGGGGACGACGCCATGAAATAGTTCCCTGGTGGCTGAGGTGTTGTTGGTGCATACAAAAACGGGCTCGGGTACGGGGAGTGTGTTCTGAAAAACGACACACGATACATTGATACATGGAGAAAAGTTAGCCGGATAAATAATTCAGATCAGTTCTTGCTTGAATAAACTCAAACTCGAGTACAAGGTGCATTAAGAGTACGCTTACCAGAGAAAGTCATAAATTCAGAATAAGAGGAGGGGAGAAGGTCAAGAAGTTAAATACCTGTAAGTATCCGGAGCCACGATGGGGTACTTGGAGGGAGCGAAGGGTGATTGATGAGGTCCGCCATAACCATAGTAAATCCCCGATCCGGGTATAGGATTCGAAGTCCCGGCGGAGGAGGCAGCAGCTAGAATTGAACTTGATGGATGAAGATGACTCGGTAACGGACCCTGGCCCTGTTGATGGCTCAGAGTCACGGTTGACCCGAGCGGTGACGTGAGAGAGCCCACTGTAGACATGAAACTCGCCGGAGACGTGAAACTAGATTGGAGTGACGGGGTTTGGGGTAATGACCGAGAACTCGAACTGGCCGTCGTGCTGGGGGCCGAGGTGGCGGTTGAGGATTTGTAGGGCTGATGAAGTATTTGCTTACTGGACGACCTGGGATTGGAAGCGGCGGTTGTAGTCGTGGAGCTGGATGAGTTCTTATGATGCCGTCCGCCGTCGCTATATGTTAGCTTGCTTCCACCGCTGCCCTTTGAACTCTGCGTGGAGGAGGCTGTAGAGGAGACGGTGAGGACACATGTTGTGGGTGGACGAGTTTGATATGTCACTTTGAGGTCGGAGGGAATTCGGACAGTGTCGGGCAGGAGACCCACAGGAACCATTCCCGTGCTGTGCACTTTGTGCGGCTCAATTAGTGGACCCGCCGGCTGGTACACTGTCGACCCTGCGGGAAAATTATAGTCGTATACATACCGGTACATACTCGCTAACCTAATGAACTAATTAAGCCGCTGTGAACACGGACGGGGAGGGGATGAAATCACGTACTAACCTTTACATATACCTAGCTATATAGGTTATAAATCTTTCGTACCAAATTTTCAGCGTCACTTCGTTAATCAGTATGCAATATAAAGTATCCTGTAGAAGAAAGGCATGTTTATGCTCATTCACCGACTCATCGTGTTAGTACATACACCGATTATCTCTAATGCAAATCTCTTTATCTTATCAGAGTTTCACCACCTTGTTTGAAGCATTAAAATTCAAACTCATTACATCACCCGATAAATAACATACCAAGCAATTTATACGTGTGCCGAGTCTAGACGGCATAGTTACAGATAGAAGTATTACAGAATACGAGCTATTGTCCGTTATCACTGAAGGAATGCCCGCTCGTGACTTTCACCTACAGTAATGAAATAATACCTAAACGTAAGTGCTTTGTAACTCTTGGAACTAGAAATATTCTGTGTGGCTGAAGATCTTATCCTATCTAAATGCTTCAAGACTTTCTAGGATCGGCAATTATTCATTTCCTAGTTTTGCCTTTGGTGTTGTCTATGGTTGAACCTCGAAGTTCTTTTCCAATGAGACAGTGAACAAGAGTGATTTGGGCGTAAATGAGGCGTCCTGACTCGTGAATTCGGACCGATGAGTTGGGGCAAGAGGCATTACAAGAAATTGACATTTCACTTGAGGGGTGTCCAGAGAGCAGAGCAGAGGAGTACGTCAACATTAAATTCAATTTTGGAAGGACAGAGGAGAGGCACACACCTCGTGAAATCGATCCTCCTCCCTCCCCTTCCTCTCTCCCATGCCCAACCAAGTGAAACAACTGAAATTTCCCGTGAAAGCACTTTCACTCAAGCCCGAATCTACTTTTCTCCTGTTCGGGAGGCATGCGGGAGAAAGCAGTATTCGGAAACAACAGTACATACCTACCTACCAACAAACCTAATAACGCACAGTTGTTGAATTTGTCTCTATTAGATTTAACACGAGCGAACCCTGGAACCTGCCCTGTGGGAAAGTTTATGCGCTCTCTGTACATACAGGCAATGGAGGTCATTCCAAAATTGAATTTCCTACTCTTTCCCTAACCCCAAAGCTTTTCTGTTGGTAGTTAGTACTGGAATCACTTTAGGTTTTCTTACCAAAGTGTTCAACAGGTGTGGACGAGATGGATTTAGTGCTCTTCTCTTTAATTTGAGAGCTTTTCTGTCCCTTCCCACTTCCAACCGCTGCTCCGGTCCCGCCGCTCGACGTGGAATGATGGTGATTTGTGATATCTCCGGGATGGTGAGGACTACTCTGAACTTGTACTGAAAACTGGGCCTGTAAAAGATTATAATTAAAAACGTGATTACGATTACCAAAATTAATAATCCGGTCAATTCAACGTTGGAACAGCCCGGTTCGACTTGATGGTAATCCTTAACTTTGACACAGTGCTGCGATATGTTCACGGCAGAATAAGCAGCGTACAAAGTACAAAACGAATATCTGAGTAAAATCCCAATCATATTATGTATGCACCCAACCCAAACCAGATTATGCGTTATAAATTGCGAAACCGGCGAATTCCCACCTGGATGACCGAGCAGGCGGTGCTTCAGCTGGATCTAGTCTTATCGCGTTCGTTTAATCCGAGACCCTAAACACATATACACGTGTCGTGTCATGAGTCTCAGACAAACATATTTAACAAAGTTACGTTAGGTTAGACAACTGACATTAAATATAAGGTACAAAAAACAGGTCACGTCAAGAGTTAAAGTCCTCAATAAGGCAAAACTCTGAAAAACGTATCCATTGGAATACACACCAACTTCTTAGCACCCGAGAACGAATGTAATCTAATACGACGACCGCAGCAAAAAAAGGCTTTACGTAAGTGGCATTATAAACTAATACATAATACACCACCAAAGAGATAATTTCTAACTCATTAGCATCAATATTGATCTTAGAGAATTTATAAGCACTTCATCCTTTGAGTTTCTAAAGAAAGTCCGATTATGAATTATTTCAAAGAGTGCACAAGGAACACATCGTTCGGTAGTTCGTAACATCGACTTATGGAGCTGAACAGAAAACAGGAGAAGAAAATCGCTGGATATCATGCAACTTATTCTGTGTAGAAGAATTGAAGTCACGCGACCTTACAAAATTGACTGCTCATCATCATCACGAACATGTGACATAGTTCCTCATACAAAAAAAGAGTTTCAAACACGTGGAATTTGGACTCTTATGATTCAATATTATATTTCCGAAACCAGGCTCTAACTTCCATTTCGGAACTTGAAACAGAAGCTTTTGAGTTTCGCTTTAGGTTTCGCCTGAATACCCGTAATGGGTTTACCCTAGGGCCATAACCCCGTTCATGTCTTTCTACCACCATAATAACACAACCCTATGAGTTTCATGAGCTCTGATTTCTTTCTCTGAAGTAGCCCGAAACAATGCGGAATGAGACTTGAGCGTGGCAAGCCTGTCTCCTTTCCGGAAATATCACAGTGTGTTTTTCTAATTTCAGTAGAATTAATTTCTTCTATTAATTGAGTGCCGACGTGCGCTGTGATAATAAAGCCAAACAAATAAACAGGACTCCGATGGGTAGCGAGATAATCCTCGAGCATGGTATCCACTAAATGCATTGTGTAAACTACAGTTTAGCACACGTTATGGAATACAATTATTTATTACAAAAATAATCCAGTGGTTTCTCCTTCACATAAACTCTTGCGTGGTTTTCATAATTAAACATTAAACTTTGTGTTCTATTAGGCCTTCTTGCACAGGAGAGAATAGAGAATGCTGGTATTGTATTAGTTTATGGCAAATCCCAGGGACATCGTTGGTTCTACTGTACATATAAATCTCAAGTACGACAAAGTAGTGAAACGAGTCCACACCCATACTATAAACATACGTCCTCATCGTCGGTAAAACTTTCACTTTTCAACTCTCTCCACAAAAACACCACGGAGCTCATACCGAGTTCTAGCCCTATTCCCTATTACGGCTTCTTAGTGCCTACTCATAGCCTTGTCAAATTCCAAAACGAAGGCCTGAATACCCACTCCTATTGTCATATCTCAATCTCAATTCAGTATTCATTCAATGGAAGCACACACATAACACATGCTTAACTCAACGGAATACGAAACTAATGACTCCCACCGAAGGACAACTGTGGTGAAGCGTCTTTATATGGTGGTTCGATAAGAATCAGGGCACAAGGTTATTGTTTTCTTACGTACAGTGACGAGGGACTTCGCTCAGCCACAGCCACATATTGTCGATTCTGATTCTGATAGGTTCATATATATACTCGCTCCAAACCCTGTAGCTTGTGTGTTTGGAAATGGGATGTAATTCACACCCACGCTACACACTCTTTCTTCCGCCCACCGGGACTGATGTGAACCCGGGTAATTTCCTTTTACCAGCCTCCCCCTCCTCTCTGTATGGGCGTAGTTAGAGGGAAAATACATTCTGTGGCATATTCCTATTTCTAGCTATTCTGGAACTCAGCTGCATTTGAACAATACACGCATACAGGGAGAAATTCTGAGCATCTAGCGACGAATTTCAGAGCTCTGTGCCTATAAATACGCAGACGTCAGACGTTCGTATAATGCGACTAACAAATCAAACGCTTTCGGTTCTTAATGATGGCTTAAGTAAAAGCATGAGGACCCGAGAGAAGACAGTATAAGTAGATATAGTGGCAGACTGGGAACTGTTACAAATTGAGCCGGTCTAACTTAAGTTGACTTGGCTCTGCGCTGTTGGCTGGGCTTGGGCTTCTCTCTCCGAGTGAATATCTGGCATTGACCCATTTTAATTATCCAAGTGGCGCAGAGAGGGAGAGGAGTCGAGAGGCGGAGTACGAAGCACTCAGTAGCTTCGGACGTCCTCCATGAAAGGATTAAAAACATTAGGTGCTTAATTATTTATCCCCTATTACATGACAATTGACAAATGGCAGATGGGGCATATGTGGAAGAACACTTTCTGGAGTCAGAAATCTGGAACCATGATCTACACTTTACACGGCAACTGGAATAAGCATGAGATTTCATACAGGTGTAAGTACGGTAAACTTGACGGCCTGATAAAGATTAATATTGCCCGATCGTTAAACTTCAGAATCAATGCAAACCTACTCAGAGTCAGAGACAGAACGAACCAACAAGGAAATGACTCTTGATTTCTAATTGGATTTTCCAAGAAAATGACAAAAAACCGCTTACCTTACATCTGTGCTTTCTTTTTTTACAATTGCGATCAAGATGCTGATCTATTTGAGACGTCACTTGAATATATATTGCAAGTGTAGAGATATGTAGGTTATGCGCTAATGAAGTTTTAACCTAGCAACAACATTCTGAATTCCTCCTAGTGGCTTCCCAGTAGAATTCCGCCAGCTGGAAATTAGAGCCCTCAGCCTACTTAACCCCAATGGAACTCAATTCTGTCCTTGTACTTACGCCTTGTTCCACATCCTTGCATTCCTCCCTGTCAACAACTTTCACGGGCTTTCCAATGTGAAAGCTGGGTTTTTTCTTGATGCTCCTGCTTTCCTTGAAATTCACGGCCGAGCTTGAGACCCAGTAACTCAAAACTTGCAACTTGTCAGGTATGGGGATTGAGACTCCCAATTCTGTCATCTTATTAGGGAGCAAGGGAAAGAAGAACCTAAACTTTCCCTACTTTTGACAATTAGGCTTAGTCCGGAAGATAATTGCTCGCTTCACAAATACATAATTGTCACTCTCACCAAAATCCCTGTTGAGTGTCCACAGCCCAACTAATAAACCACCAATTAAAATAAAAAGTAAAATCGAATAAACACAGTCGCACGTAACCACAACCGCCCCTTCTGGCCCAAGGGGCGACACTGGTGCTAACGAGGAACTGTGAAATGTGACTGTTCTTATTCATATACCCTGAGTCTGACCAGCACCTTTCACGACCTTTCTCCGTCTACCCGGGGAAAGAGTGAATCTACGTACACCACTAATCGTCTCTGTCTCTTTCACTCTTACTCAGTAAAAGTGCAGTAGTTGGGAAGGCGGAGGGGTGGTGGTGGTATGGTGGTAGGGTAGTGTGTGGTAAGAGGGAATCCCATTTGCTTTGCACACGAGGGGGCAGATTAGCATAGGAACAGGGGATGTCAACGTCAAAGTAAGGCACACAGAACCGAACCAGCCACATTATGCTTTTTCTGTTTGGCAGAAAAAGGGTTAGGCGGTACAATGCTCGCATATTACGTGTGAGTGAGTTATATCCCTATCCGTCGTACTAGTCCAACTCCAATGCTTTTAAGTTAAGTGTAAGAGATCCTGAACGGACCTAACTAGCACAGCAATATACTTGTACACGGTACACAGTAGAAGAGAGAGAGAACTGTGTGAATGCATAGCGGATGGATAATACTAATGGGGCACAGAGGCAAGAACTCGGCTTCGTGGCTCAGGCTCATCCGGTCGACGGCCCACCTAAAGCCCTTGTATCTTGTATATTAACAATGGGAAGAAGATAGAGAACCCCCTCATGCCTACATCCCACTATACTACTACTGTTCGTCCCACCCCGTAGTTTTTGGCACAACAGTGGAGAGAAGGCTCTACTCGAACAACAATGGGAAAAAACGTTCCTACCTGTCTCTCCCTAATAAAACGAGAGATAGAAAGGAGGTGACGCTATGAAGGGCAGAAAAAGGCGACCCAGCCACAACAGCCGCCGTCTCACCAGCCCAGGCTCTGGCGACTAATAAATGTTTTCTATTTGGATTCAAGTCAACTTTTGGGATCTCTGTGTGGTGGTGGGCAGAGAAGGCACACGGGATGTTGGAAGGAAGGGAGAGGCTAGCAGCAGCAGAAAGGAGGAAGGAGACAGTCCCCATATGATCCATCCAGCCCAGTTCATGTCGTAGCATAGCTAGGTATGTGGAGCCAAAAGTATAAGCTGTCGCTGATCTGCTCCAATTTCTCATCTCAACAGTCAACATGCATTTTACATGTGCGTGACGAATGGGCTCAATACTTCATAATTTTTCTAACCATTCTGAACCCCCGTTCCCATTGTTCTCCTAATGCGGAGCTGATGGATTATCTGCCCAGGCTAACAGAGAACATGGAGGGATAGTGTAGCATCTACAGAACAAGTACAATGCCAAACAGAAGAAAGCTTTTTGATTAACATGATACAGGGCTCAATTTTATATTGTACCGTAAAGTGGGGCTATTCGGGACAGACCGGAATCATTATGCAACGGAAATTCTTCTACGTGCATCAATACAACCATGCCTTACACCGGTAAGGAAAACATCATATAGTCACTAATATAGCCCACGTCTAGGAAAACTAACCTAACCTATAAGAGTATAGTTCTTCCATACCGGAATACACGACAACCATATAGCAGCCGAGCCTCAACTTGAAATTCAACATAATTTAGCTTCAAATACTTGTAAAATCCCAAGAAATGCAAGATTTGAGAAGAAAAAGAAAGCAGTTTAGTTGCTTGTAATCTGTAGCCCAGATCAGGAAGACTACCACAGCTCAGGGATACGGGGAAGTGAGAAATCCGTTCATTGCTGGTTTGGGTTTTGTAAGGCCTTAAGCCCCGTTCCCCTATTAGTCTTTGAAGTGAGTGGCTGAAGGAATTTTCACTCATCAAGTAGTTAGACTACACTCCCCTTCTTCCCGTCGGGAAAATTTTTTCTTGGCATCATCAACCTCTTCAACCAGGCCGCCTGACTTCCCTGCTCCACTACACTCACTCCAAACTGGGAGCTTTGCCTTCCTATTGCCTGATGCCTGGGAGAGAGCTGACTTTGAGTTTCTATTCAGGGAGACTTTCAAAAACTTCACACTTGACTTGAGAAACGAGGGACCTTTCGTGTGTCGTGTGCAGAGCTTAGCTCTCAGCTTTAGCCGGCGTTGTTCCTCCGAGGGACTGGGATGCACGGATAGCCCTGAGCCATCCTCTGTACTCATAAAATTCATGCATAGACCTTTCTTTACAGTTTAGCTCGTTTCTAACTCATGAGACTCATTGGAGAGAAGAAGATGAACCTTCATGTCACTTCACTTCCGACTAAAACCCTGCCTTTGCCTTACCCTGGCTTGGCAAGGGGAAAGGAGATTTTTACCCAGACCCAAAGAGAGATTGAATCTGGGAAATGCAATGCATAGATCCACAGCTTGTTTCTTTGAGAAAGGTCAATACTCTGTTGTACGTCTGAGGACAGTAGCTCAAGCAGCCCAGGCAGAGTAGTGTCGAGAATAAGCCTCGCTCGTCTGGACGGAGATCTCTGAGATGCATAGCATTTGAGGTTGACTATAAAGGGGTTGATGGTGGTTGGTGGTGGGTTTGGTGAAGCTTGCTTTGCCCATGCACTGCATTGGTTTCCCCTCATAAATAATGTTCAGTATTTTGGTATGCTCAGGCTCAGGCATGCCGATGTCCTGGGCCCTGCATTACTGTACCATTAGGCTCTCTCCTGTATTCAATGTCCGTCGAGTAGTCTTGGAGGTTCAAAACTGTGCTTTTGCTCGCTCTTTCGCCGTACACTTTGTGGCCCTGGTCCGAGTCTGGCAACCTGACTGAGACTTCGTCTTTTCACATCATTGTTTCTCAAGTTGAGGAAGAAAAGAGCTAACTCAATGAAATGGAAAGAGTGAGTGTGAAGAGGGGAACGAACCTTAGATCAGCATAGAACAGTTCCCAACTCTATTACTGACACAGCTACCACCACCACCTCATCCACACCCTCACACACCAGGTAAACTTATGCGTGCGGTTGGATGTTGGGATCTCGAATTTATAGTTGGATGGAACACGGCAAATCTATTTAGGATGAAACTTAGGCGAGACCCAAGCCTGAACGGTTGGGGAAATGTTGGCAATACAGTCCACGCCCGAATCTCGAATAGCTCCTCGGCAGTAATAAAGCAGGGAGTGAGCTGAATTTTAAAATTTTAAGCCCTGTCCCAATCCCAATCCATTTCGCTCGGGGATGTATGTTACAGTGGAATGGAATGTCAACGTCAATAAAACTCGGGTCAAAACGACAACACAAATGATGATCGTAAATTCAAATACAGGTTCAGCCAGATCTCTAACCGGCATTACTTCAGATTCCAGCGAACAACATACGAGACATTGAGAAGAGTACGCGTTACGCGTTCACGTTCAACAGAATAATCAACCGTGAAAGTCCGACGGTGAAAGTCGTCTTTCTTCCGGTTTAATTTAATACGAATATTTTAGAAGAAATTGTTACTGAACCCTATTCGATCATTATGATTATAAAATGATATAATCTATGAGTAACAGACTGGAGCATTTAAGATGTAAGCGTTAGTTAAGGTAGGTACTGCATGCAAACTACAAGCTTCAATATGTTTCAGCAGCTCAGTCGACAGAGAAAACATTTAGGTACATAAATAGATGAGGATGTTTCCACCAACTTTCTAAACTCTCTGGTAGTCAGTATAGCAGAACCATAAACGCCCGGCACGACAGAGCTCACTTCTCAATTAAAATACAACTCAAACTCCTTTAATCGAATTGTGTCCTTCCTACGCCTTCTAATCCTCCTCCTCTCAGCACAAGAAACCTCTCATTGAAATTCTGTGGATGCCGTGTAACTAGTTAGCAGCAACATCAAAGCTATACATTCTACATTCTCAGCGTGTGAATTTGCATGTTGGCATTGGTTCTTGTGGCATACAACCTTCGACTTGGAAACCTCTCCCGAAACTTCCGACACAAATCAAATGAAGCCTGATGTGGGTATCAGAACATCCCAAAACTCCCACACGACGGTCGTGGCTGCTGGTTGGGCTTTCCTTGGGATTTACGGCTTAAAGTTAAAGTTGTGGAATTTTGTAACATATTTAACAATAACGCAGACACTATTCATTTGACACGCACTTTACCACCACACGTTATGCATAGCTATGTGGCCGTGAACAAGGAGTACGTTTTATCAAACATCAGCACACAATCATGCAAAGTACTTGATGCGCGTGTTTGTATTTCGCCGTGCTGTCCAGGATTTATTTACGTGGATGTAAACAGGCTTTCAAGGTGAGGAGGAAAGGCTTGTTATTACGTAATATTTTTTGTGCGCTTCGCCAAGTTCTCACCGAGTGATACGAGGCAAGGGGAAAGAAGCGATGAAGAGCAAGTATTTGATAGAAGGTGTCACCATGTGATAGAATAGCCCATTTCGGCACAGGCACAAAAAATCGCCAGAACCCAAAAAGCTAATATGAACGAACCACCCTTCTCTACTGCCTCCCAGTGCCAGCACATATCACATGGCGTATAAAAATCTACACTTAATTCAACTCTTCTTCTCTGCTGTCGTGTATAATGTGGATCGGGATTACATTGAAGCTAGTACGGGGAATCAAACCCTGGACGGACGACGAAGGACAAGTCGTTTTTTCCGGGTTTTAATCAACCACGGAAAACGAATTAGGATCTAGAATTTCCGATAAGTACAAAAGTATGGACTCGCGCCCGTAGCATGAAAAATGTTCTGCTAGGGAAAAAAGAAAAGTATAGACTGACGGAAGTGCTAAGGAAACTTTCTAAAATTCAATTACTTCCTGAATCCATATACATATCCATAAGAACGTGACCGTGTTTGTTCACAATTCACAATACGGCTCGCACAGATATTTCGGAAAAACTCATCTGTGAAGTTATTGGACTATATAATGTAGAGTCTGAGCGTTGAGCAGTGAAGTCCGCAGATTTTCATAATGCTAAACTACAGTATAATGCTGATTTTGTCCAATTCCGTGATAAATGGACTCTGGTAATTCCTGGAAAACGGAGAACCACAGCTTTCTCTGTCAGTATAATCATTTGTGAATCCTCATCCTCAGCCTGTCTCAATTCTATTCAAAATCAGCTCCTGTTTTCCCTTGACTTGACGGGTATTCTGCTTTCACTCACTCTCATGTCCAGCTTGGATTAGATTACTTAGGAGGATTATTAATCAAAGTGCACCCTAATATTATTAAGCTCAATATGTCACGTCTATACACTATTTGGACCGAGATTTGGACGATAAAATCGCCCATTTTATAGTATAATGAAATGAACAGTCCGATCGTGATACTAAAGGGAGAAAATATCGAAAATCTTTTTTAAAAAAACAGACCAATGGAAAGGGATTCAGAAAAACTTTAATAAACCTGAATATTTGCTACGTCAGTGTGCTCAACGATTGCTTTAGTTTCAGAATGAAATCGTTAGCATCAGAGTTCTCTGTATGAATACGAGAAATACGGTACCTAATTTTCGACAAAGCATCACACTTTTATTTACAATTACTTCTGAACTATTGGACGGTGTTCAACAAAACCAATCAGAATTCTGTATTCCAAAAAATTTATTTGCAAGCTTTTCTCTTCATTATTGCGTAAAGCTAGGGCTATCGGCGATCTGTATTCATTTTCCAGGGGAAGCTTGAATTACTAAATTTTGTGTCACGTTTATGAAAAAATGTGATTTATATAGTTCTGAGAAGTGAAAAGAAAACTACGGTTATTGGAATTGATAAGAATTTACATCACAGAATCCATAAACTGTAAATTTCTTCGGAATGTTTACATTATTTCTGGTTTAATAAAATAATTTGTAAATTACGAAGCCATAGTGTAGGAACACAATTACCAGACCGAAACATAAACCAAAATCTTAAATCTTGCTTTTCAGAGATATTTAAACTGTACAACCACTAGGTACACGGTTCGAAGCAACCGTATCGTATAACGGTATAACCTCGCTTTCTTTTTTTCTTCCCTAGTTCTCTCTCTCTCTCTCTACTAATTAATTCCACTTCCAGATCGAGATGAGATAAGGACATTAAATATGTCCCAATTTCACCCATTTATTTACTCAACTTTCTCCCTACATTCAAATCCATTGAGAATTACCTTTAAAAACAACGGAAAACTCTCCCCGATTCCCAGGAGAAAGCAAGTAATTATTTCAGGTATATAACTCCCAATCCTAAAGCGACTTTATTCCCCATTTCATAGGTACCTATATTGCGTTTGTTTGGTAAAGCGAATAAAGGTAAAGAGACTGACTAGGAGCAGGTATTCTGTCATATACCAATCTCTTCAGCTGTTCCTGTCACATCCAACCTCCAAAGCAACCCAACCTCGTTTACCCTTACCACCTTTCCCTCAATCTATCCCTCTCCCGTAAATACCAAGAAAATGAGGCTATCACGTCCTCAACGTCCATGTAAAAAGGTAAGCCGGAGAGCAGATGGAACCCAAAACCCCAATAGGTGTGGGACTCGGCAAGAAGGGAAAATAGAGGCACCAGACTTCTCAAATGTCTTGCTCCATTCCATTTTCCGCACATAAGTATAAGTTGGCTCAAGATAAAACTCAGCCTACTATGTACATAAGAATTTTTTTCCCTGGCCCGCCAAGCCAAGCCAAGCCAAGGCAAAAAAGCCCGAGAAGTTCTCTCTCTCTCTCTTCTCTCCCCTTAGCGTCCGCCCTTGCCATGCCGTTATACCGTGTCCCTCCCCCCAGAAAGAAGCATCCCCGCAACCTTTTTGGAACAAGTCGACTACTCCACCATCTTTCCTCCGCTTTTGTGAGGACAGACGGCTGATGGACAGAGACAAGCCAAGGAAAACCCCATGCAATGCTAAAGAAGAAGTAGAAAAAGAAGGAAACTTGACTCAAAGAAATCCTACACCCAAAACTCTCTGCTTCAGGAGCGGAGTGAGAGAGAGCGATTACATAAATTATTCCTCAAACTTTACTTGTTCCCCTTGTTCGAGGAAAAGCGAACAAGGGATAGCTTACCAGCTTTAATCAGCCTCATTTCATTCTTCCTCATCCAACTCAATTAGCGACTTTACCCATTTCAGCGGAATTATGGTTTATGTACTTAGCTATGATGTACCTAGCTTGATCTATGACTTTGACCTGATGTAATTGTAACTGCTCTGATTTTACTGAAAGGTTCAGTTAGTGAATATTTGTAGTCAATCATATTATAATGTCAGCGGTTGATGCACAATATGTTCACTGGCCTTAACCATTATAGTCTTAATCTTTGAATAGAACGCCCAATCACATGCTAAACATTATCTTTTGCAATCAGCTTATTGCAAAGCAGATTGAAAGCAATTTTCTAACTTTCGAGTCAATCTTCTCGTAAATTCATTTAAGCAACTTCCTATGCATATTTTCTCAGCAAGATCGTACAAATATTTGTGAAAGTGTTAATTTGCATTAGCTCATAAATAAGATTCAGGGTTTACAAAAATATCCAAAAATAAGGGACAGATATGTATAAGTAATCGTAAGTCTGTATCGGGGAAACGCCTAAAGCCAAATCCGCATATATTGAACTCAAGTACTAGCTAAATTGCATTCTCTTGACCGAACTTATTATTGGGATCGGAATGGGATAGGGATAAGATGCTGAGCTGGAACCGACTTTCTTTTTCTTCCTCCGTAGAAGCTCAGACTCAGAATCCATTGTGTGTTGTACGTAGTAGGTAATTTATAAACCCAGACAGGAACAAAGTGGTGAGCATTCTAACATGTACGTAATACGCACAGCTCTGTTCTGTAATGGTAATGAGTGTGGGAGGTTGTTGAGTCACGCAGAAATAACATTTTTAGTATTTTCCTCCAGGGTGCGGCTCCACATTTCCATTAAAGCCTACTAAAGCCCCTTCTTACTCTCTCAACCTGGACTTACATTCACTTTTACCTGTACAGAACAACCAATTGTCATTTGATAGGAATTTCATGAATACGGTAGTCGACAAGGGATAATGAAGATTCAAATGATTCAAAGAGCACATTGTGAATCCGCGCTACTGCTGCTGATTTGCAGCCATGAATTGGTTACGCTGATTTACAGCTAAGGTGTCGATAAAAAAGCAGTTAGGATACGTTTATTCCGGAAGATCTTGTAATGAAACAAACCAGGTACCTGCTGATTTTGACTTCTAACAAGAGCCATGCGCTCAGGCACGCATAACATGCAAATTCGTATAAAATATGCCATAACAGGAAATGACTTGGAAAATTTTATTTTAGGGTTATTGCCGAAGGCTCAAGTTTTCCAGTATTAGGATTCCAGTAATCAAATTCTTAAAAAAAATTATGATATACATAGTATAGGTACATAATTTCACTCTCAGTGGAACTCCTTCCTTATTGTTGACATGTCCTGTGACAGCATAAATTACGTTTGGGAATATATCAAATGCCAAGTAGGCACTGGCTGAAAGTAATTCTCATCTCAAGTCCTCGTCGCAACAGAATATTGAAAATTAGAATATGATTAACTATATATGAACAAATAGGAATATTCGAGTCTCACTGCTCGACGTAAGATACTAAATCCAAAATCAGAGCAATTTCTGATACTCTTCCTTCTTGAAGCCTACTCAGATTCATAGTCTATCGTTCACGGAAATGGATGTCAGAGACAAGATCTGACGTTGTTTAGCAATGCTCGCTTCGCGTTTGAAACCATATTATTTATGTGAGTTATGATGAGTTTTGAGCTGTTGTTTAATACTGACTATGCATCCGGCGCAATGCTCCAGATAAAGAGGTTTGTTATTTATTCAATGAGAGACCTATACCAAATATTGGTACACCGAAGTGCTGAATGAACTGCATCTTTGAAGGAAGTGAACAATAATCTGAAGACACATTATCCGATACATCCGACGATAAAAATTGTTATGTTATACTAATTACGATACGCTGTCGCGTTGTGAAGTTTTTTGTTGAGCTTATATTATTTTAAACGACGTTTTCACGTGTACCAAAAGTCAAGGCAAGTTTCGTCTTTCGTAGAGCATGCCGCCAAGATAATATTGAGAGAGATAAATGATAATAGGAAATCCAAGCATCCTTCCAATATTGATTTCGAAATCAAATCTCAATTTGGCTTCCGTCTTACTAAGCTGAAGTTTGGAAGTAGAGGAAACTTATTTCCGAGCATTTGAGGACGGAACATTGGATTCAGCCCTCCCCAACTCCGGTAGAATCAAAATCGACTTTCTTCGAAGAGAAAAGAAAAAGGTAGGGAGATAGAAAGTAATCAATATTCCCTTATAAAGTGAGTTGAAATTTAATTGGTCCCCAGTGACCAGCCTCGCGGCCCTGCACTCCCTTTTATGAGTCATTAAGTGTCATCAACTCTCAATCTTCCAACCAGGTCGCGGAATATTCAAAATTTCAGTTCATTCCGCACGTGTATCTGAATTAATCACGTAATGGATATGGACGCGACCTCAGTATTAGTATGTCGTCGTCGATAAATTAAAAGTTTAAGCAATTGGATGGAAATGACAATAACGCACTTTTCCCAGGATTGTAGCACACGTCGTAATGCGTAATGTACATGGTAGATCCACGAAAATGAACAATGCCCTGTGTTAGTTTCGTAAGCGTACCTGCCATACCATGTCTAGTTAGTAAGTTCAAAATTACAGCTAGCTGGCGATGCTTCGATCGTTGAGAGCCAAATGAGTATTTGTATTTGTAGAGTTAATACGACTTGACACGCCTTATTAGGCCGACCCAAGTGCCAGAAAGAATGAAATGAATAATTGGTAACCCATAGGTAACACTTAAATTGTGGTAATTATGAAAGACCTTTAGCAATGACAATGCAGAAAAATTAGAAATACTGAGGAATTCATGCTTACCGGTATGCCCCTCCGATCGAGCATGGCAGAAGTTCCCATGGTCCGATTCCTGGTTTGATTCTCCTGATGCGGGTCCAGCTGGTGGTGGTAGTGGGCTGGGACAGGGTCCTCGTTGGGGTCAAAGGGTGAAGTGGAGGTGGAGACGGAAGAGGAAGTGACCTTAGCCTTCTTCTTCGGTCCTGGACTCCGACTCTTCGCCTTTTCACCCTTCCGTAATTGAGCCGAGCTTTCACTGCCGCTGCTGAAGCTGTCTCTCCGGTTGCTCCCAGTGCCAGGGGTGGGTTGTTGGGTGGAAGGGGCTCCGTTACTCGCCTCACTTTCTCTCCGGCTGCTCGCGGGACTTTCACTCGGCTTGAGCATGGACGTGGAGCTGGACTTTCTTTTCCGCTCTCCCACCTTTTGGTGCTGACTCAGGGAGCTTTTCGCGGACGGGAGCGGAAACCCCGTGTCCGTCCCTGATGAAAACAAGAGCGTGAGGGGTTTCAGGTCAATTATGTCGCTATCTGCCGACAGGCCTTTACTTGGCCCGGCTTTGGTCGGTGTACTGGCTGGGGAACGCTTCTTCTCGGCAGCTTCAAAACTAAAACTGGCTTCCAGGATTGCTTTCGCATTGAGAGAAGCCATACGCTTGACTTTGGCTTTCGGCTTAATCTGTTTTCCCTTCGGTTTCCCAATAGCTGTTTTTTTAATGATATTGAGCTTAGGTTTGATGCCCTTGGCTCCTTTCACTGCCGGCTTTCCTCCCACTGCTCCCTTCTTCCCAGGTGGCCCGCCTGGTGACTGTTTTTTAGCAAGCGGTTTCTTAGTTTTTGGAAGAACTTTAGATTTGGTAGCTTTTGCCCTTGTGGGAGAAGGACTGGGGGATCGTGAGGAGGAGGTGGAGGTAGACGAGGAAGAGGAGGAGGAATCCACGGAATTGCTGCTCCGGCTTCTCCCACGAAGTACATTGCCCGTTCTGGATTTAGGCGGGGGTGACTTTTCCTTCTTGACCTTTGAACTCGGACCAGCTTTCTCCTTGGCCTCCTTCTTCTTCCCCTTGAGGGTACCAGCTGGTTTCTTGGTTGGCTTTGGCTTGGGCTCTGCCTTGGCTTTCGCTCCCGCTTTCACTGGACTCGTCTTCCCCTTCACTTCTGTCTTGGCCTTTCCTCCAGTCTTGGTCCCAACTTTCTTCTTGGCCGGGCTTTCTCCTTTCTCCAACTTTTTGACAAGCTTGGCTTTGGGTGAAGTGGGTTTCGCCGTGACAGTCCCTTTGGTGTTCCCTGCTTTCCCGAGTCTCGACCCCTTCGGACTCAATTTGGTCTTGGCCCCTGCTTTCCCGGCCTTGTTGCCTTTCATGACTTTGCGGAGTGAGGGCGAGGGGACGGGCGTAGAGGAGTCCGAGGACTCTTCCGACTGTCGACCTCTTTTCTGGAATAGGGACGTGGAGATCTTCAGCGGAGAGGCTCCCTTTTTGATGGGCTTGAGTTTACCCATTCTGAGAAGAGTTCACCAAACATGGAGATCCTATGTGAGGATAGGAGCCAGCTCCTTACCTGACTTCGCTTTGCCTCTCACCGAGAGTTCTGACGTCGGGTTGTCAGTTTGTCAGATAGAAAGTCGACTTGATTTCATTTACTTAGTCCCTTGGATAGAGGAAAGTATCTTTTGTTCTCTTCCGATATGGAGACGACAGAGTTTGGAGTACGAATCCTGTCTTTATGCTCTCTCTCTCTCCACTTCTCCAGTCGGAATCTGGTCTGGTGGCTCAAGTATAATGTAAATGAAATGGATCGATTCTGTATCTTCCACGTAGTCAGGAATTCTACTCGTGATTGGAGCAAGAAGGCAATTTGTGGTTTTGCTTGTGATCAATCATGCATAGGTTTACTCAGGCAGTTTACTCGCTTTTTCTTTGAGATTTTCCTCTTTACAAAAATCTGCGGGTGTGGAAAAGAAGGAATAGAAAATAAAATTAGAACCCTTCATCTAAGTTTTTGGTGATTCAGGGAATCAGGGATTCTACTGCTAACTGGAGAATAAGAGTTTTATACACATTTACAGTTCGAGTCGTTCAGAGTCAAATGAAATCAAATTCAAAACCTTCAAAGCAAACTGTAAGACATGACCAAGTTAACAGGAATAAACAAGTTTTTAGCTCTATAAATTCTCACATCTTGTTCTCGTCGTATATGAACATTAACGCTCTGACTCGGGAGATCTACAGCAGAAATGGGTCATTTCGGTTTGTGGTAACATAACTCATAAACTCATAAGAGAA
This sequence comes from Ceratophysella denticulata, assembly GCA_034694925.1. Classification (NCBI taxonomy): domain Eukaryota; kingdom Metazoa; phylum Arthropoda; class Collembola; order Poduromorpha; family Hypogastruridae; genus Ceratophysella; species Ceratophysella denticulata. The sequence continues at coordinate 25,863 of JAQFYT010000353.1, forward strand.
TTGCGGAATAACTTAGCCCCGGGAAATCGTCTCTTGGGATTTCGGGTTGGCTCTCCGCTCAAAGGAGCAAACTTTATGCAAATACTTACTGAATAATGGCCTAGAAGCAATCACTGCTTAATTGGGATTTTGAATTCATCTCCGAGGTTTTACAGTAAAAGTGAAAGCGAATGTGTTCCTTGTTCATCATAATCTATAACACGGTCGAGTCAAACTAAAAGTGTACTTTGATTTTTCAGAAGGCGTCTTATCTTATCGCATACTCGTCATGGTGAAAAACGAAATATTGGCAACTGGCTGAGAGGTACTATTTGGTTTTCATAAGTTGTAACTGAACCCTGACCATATGCCACCCAGCACAGCATCAGCATACATCCGCACACCTGCCAATTTTCTGTTCCTCCTCCTAGCTAAGCATCTTCTGCGGTACCTTTATTCCCTCTGCCGTTCTGCTTCCACTACTTGCCATTCCAATGCACAAATTTTGGACTCCACAAGTTAGTCGAAAGAGCTGTGACTGGCTAAGGTGAGCTTTCTATTAGCTCCTATGAATCCTACGAGCTTGTCTCCCAGTGGAAATTAAAAATTCCATTGATTATAGCACCTCACCCCAATCCCAACTGCTTTCTCCGTTAACGGTCTCAGGTTGCATCTTACTGGGATTTATGAAAACCTAGTTGAAGCAAGACCCTGTTATACCTGAGTTGCGCTTATCTACAGTACTTATGTACTAAATCTGATGTGCATTGTTTTCTCTTCTGTATCGCAAACTCTTAGCACAAACCTTTTTACCATAGCAGACCAATGCGTGCCAGAGAATGTGTTGAATGGTGAATGTGAGCTTATTTTTGACAAATCAATCACGGAAGATCTATTCTGATTTTATAGGTCTAGGAGACTTTCACCGATGCATCATATCATAGCATCAGAGGAAGGTACGGAAGATTTATTTTATGCACGAATTGTCTATTCTCCCCAGATATCTCACATGAATTGGATATTGGAGAATTAACGGTAGATATAACGGTTTGTCGTGCAGAAACAGATTTGATTTACTTACATTTTATCTCATAAAGAATATGAACAACCCTTTATTGAATCCTGAATAAAATCGACAACTGATAAATGTATACCTTCATTATGTTTTGATGATTATGGCTGTAGTTGAAAGACTAAGGAACCTCGTTTCGCGTTAGTAAATGCTGCGATTAAGTATATACAATATGATATTGTTACCGGTTAGGTACTTTTTTAGCCACTTCAGTGGAGATTCAGTCAAGCTGAATATGTCCATATCCCATACCTACCGCTAATATGTACTCGGATACCACACGAGAGACGTAGACACGACCGGCTAAGTTCGCAAATTACATCTCTCATATGCAATAGGTTATACAATTAGGCAGGGCGAAATGCAATTCGCAGGATTCGAAGATAGAATGTCCGCCGTAACGCGATCAACTCCAAAGGCTTTAATTAGAGATAAATC
>JAQFYT010000354.1:0-27347 GCA_034694925.1 Ceratophysella denticulata
AGCTTCTCCAATGTGGTCTCAAGGACTGGTCTGAATGGTAGAATTGATTTCCAACCACAGAACCATCCTGGCTCCCCCGTCGTAGGGATAATTTAGACTGCAACATTTTTTGTTAAAAGTAACGGACTTTCGTCCGATTATTAACACTTGGTCCCTGATTCCCTTAGCAAAATCGTACATTTTAAGTCTAAGATCAGTTGCCTGAGTCCCGTTAGTTTCGTCTAACAAATAAGCCTTTATGGTATTTAATTTGTTACATTTCGAACATATGTAATATATGTTTTGAAAGAGAAGATGTACCACTCTAGCCGCTTTAGAAAACTGCCGCTTTACAGTCCAAACGTATATCCAGGATTGTTCTGAGCGTAGGGATTTCCGGCTGATTGGAAGATACTGCTGCTCGAATTCCGTATGGTACCAAACAAAAACTGTGTATTTATCATAAATACGGATGGGGTTGGACTCGAGTTTGTAGTTGCCGAATTGTTGTGCTGTTTGAGTGGGGTGAAGAATTAGTTCCAGACTGCAAATGGTGTCTCTGTAATTGAATCTAGGACCGAGTGTGGCAACAAAAATAGGGTTTGACCACATGGAAAGGTCGAAGAATAACAATCGATTGTCGACTTCACCGAGTGTGAACTGTGTCAGATTCCCAGTCCCAATCTATGTTTTTGAATTCCGCGGTAATGTGAATATTGCACGGTCCAAAATTCTTTAAACGCTAGTTCAATCCCAAAATGATGTTATTACTATGGAACGAATTCACACTGGCTATGGCTAGGATGATTAATACGATCATCCAAATTATTCCTTCCATTGGCGTGTTTCAAATACAATGTCTGAGGAGGCAACCCGTATTTTTATATTGACAGAATGTACTAGGCAAGAACCGTTTCAAGTTCGTATCGAGTCAGAAACCTAGAATGAATAGGTCCGACAAAAAATTCTGGCGAAAGAACACGCACAATGCTAAACCTTCAAACATTAAATTGGAAACTTTTAGGCATGGAGGTAATATTATTTCAGTGATATTTTGATACGGACCCTCCCCGTTCAAATTACTTGGAAATATTGGGTCTTGGTTAATTTGGAGCAGGAGCTTATGTAAACAAATGACTATACATATATCTTTAAATAAAGTTTTTAAAATGAGTTCACTTACAGAATCCAATTTATACATGGTAAGCATGAAGTGATAATTTTCTTTCCCAGCAAAACAAAAATAATTGGAAAATAAAAAATTCATAATTATCTTGATAAACATCGCTAGCAAATATCAGATACGGTATTTTTCCTATCCCTGTGAACCTATAAATTCTCATTTGCCGACAATGGCGAACATTTTCTTTACCAAATAAATACAGCGGAAACTGGAAATTTCACTGGTATCTGCTCAAAATGCACTGGAAAAACTGTAAAATGTATGGCTTTAGTTACATCGAAACGGACATGACTGGAATGATGATCAAGTGATCCTAACAGTAGCAGCTCAAATAGAAGAAAACTGTATCGTACACAATACCTGGGTGATGCTAGTGCAGATGAAATATAAATTAATTGATATTAGGAAATATTGAAATACAATCTAAATGCGTTTTTCTGTGTAAAGTCATATACCATGGCTGACCAAAGTAATTGCGAAAGAATAAAAATCCCATGTTCCTCTGTGACCCCTGATCACGGTATCACCCTTCAGGAATCAATGGAATAGCAGTGAAACCTTTTTTTCGCCCGGGATAACATCCGAGCCCTCCCTCTCCCAGTCATTCCAAGAATGTCCGAAGTTGCGCTGAAGTTCCATTATGCTGAATTGTAATCACACGTACCGTTGCATATTGTAAATTTTATCAAGAAAAACCGATAAACCAAAGTTGTGGATAAATGAATTTATGTTCCTACATCTTATCAAATATACAAATATTATGTTAATAAAAGCGATAAGTAAGAAATACACATCCTATAGCATTACAAAACGAGAAACGATAACAATCATTTCGAATGCAAATAGTTTAGGAATTGTATGTACATTTATTTGAAAACGCAGTACCGCTAATCGAATTGCAGGATGCAATAAGAGTCTACTACTTTAGCTGAAAAGAAACTTCCATACTATTAACATGTCAATAATTATCTGTATGCTAACTACTAAAGTCGACGCGATTATCGTATCTTTTTCTGTCTTTATGTACCTAATTGTAATTCACCTTGTAATTTAACGTTAAATTATCTCACCTATGCTTGTTCTTGTTTCTAAATAAATTAGGGAGGATCTTTGATATACCTTGCGGCCAATCAATTTGTGTTCCAACTTGAGTACAGAGGAGAGGCATCCGGCGTACTTTACAGGAGTGTCCGGACTACTAAATAATCTAGCAATTCCAGTATCCATCTAAAGAGTGAGGAAATTGTATGTAACCTCTCTTTGTATTGAGATGCCTAAGCTAACTACGAGCAAACATGAGGTGTGAAATATTAAACTAATGAAACATAATATTTCCAGTGACTCAGGATGTGCTCAATGAAGGAAAAAGGGATAAACTATAAGGGAATATATTTCATACATACGGAAATTTTCCAACATAACAATAACAATTAACGGACTGTAATACACAATTAGGGATATATTTTCAGAAGTAATAAGTTCAATACCGCGGTACAAGGTTGAGATCTTTGGCAATATCTAAGAGTGGAGTGCTGTAGAGTAGTACATATTTTAATTGTCTCAACATACCGAGGTTGAACCAAAATGTCTCAGCACTATGGTTGACTTTCTCAATAGATTCTGTGATTAAAGTAGGTAAACGTTCTCATTTAAATATGTGTGTGATACCTTCTGTAATTAATTCAGTCTGACTAGGTCCTACCTTAAGAATAAGATCTATATTTATCGTAACTTTGGAACTATCTGTAAACTAACTCCTCCACTAGAACCCAGTCATTATAAATATACCCGCGACGACAGTTTATCCATAGTTTTCGGATTCGTGATACAGTTCATTCAACTGTCGAATAGAAACCGAGACCCTGTGAACAATTAAGTACCTACTTGGAAGTAGGTTATATAAATCGTGCAAATACGCAATGGTTTTAAAACCGGAAGACGCCAGACGAGCCTACAACTTCTCACTAACTTTCCCTAGTAGTAGTCCTAAATTGGGTCTGCTCTTACTCGAAACCCAAAACCCACAGATAGTCTAATATTATGATCTCCCTCCGGATTTAAGACAGGACTGACATATTCCCCTTCAACTTAAACCTTATGCATTATTAATGGGCAGAATGGGTGAAGCACAATCAATCAAAGTGTCCAGACAGGCGATCTACAAGAAGTATGTTATATCTTCTTGCATATAATACAAGTAAAGGTATATGCCTCCACCAAAGAAAAAATTAGACCAAGAGCGAAAATGCATTTAAACCAAGTGGACTCAACCGTCCGAAACTTGAATTCGTCTTAGCTGTCAAAACCAGGAATTCAATTTTTGAAGGAAAAGAAAGAAACTAAAACCCCAAGTATTCCATAGGAAGGAAAAGGAAAATACGCCCCAATCTTAAGTTAGTTTCAAAGTTCATTGTATCCCGGTCCCAGTAAAACAAGAATGTAATTGCACAATCCATAGAACTAATTCCGAGTTTTCATCTTATTCTCATAATAGTAATAAGGCACATGTCAACCGTCATGCACGTTCGTTTAAAATGAAGGGTAAATGGAGACCCGTGTGCCCTAACTCTACTGTAACGGTTAAGAGTTTTGGAAGTTTCGGAAGAAAATTCTTTATCGAATTGAATCTTTGAGTGTCACTTTGGCAGTAAGTGACGAACAGAGTTGAATTCAAAGTACTTTAGCCTTATTGTACTGAAAAAATAGAGTTCAAACGAGAGCATGTGACTCTATGATAACCTGGGCTATAAGAAACAAGAAGGGTAATCTGGAGTCAAGCTCAGCACTTCAAGGGAACCAAACTTTTTCAATCATCTATTCGAATTTAAGAAAACCTCATCTAGGTTTTCCCTTTCAATGTTTTAACCCCCGTCCGCACTAGGAGCAATGGAAGCCATCGATACAGGGTAAAATAAAATAAGGAAAAGAAACTTAAAAGCGACGTTGTTAAACATTTTCTTGCTTTCCTACTTATTCTTATGCTATGTACTAATATTGTCTTTTACTTAATATATGTGGGTTTGTGGGTGCGGGATTTCACTTTTCAACAAATTCAATAAAAGTTCGGATCTCGTGTCTAAATTTCAAACCTAGCAGGAAACCCCGAGTGCTCGGTCTGACTTCAACACTGCCGTGATTCAACCGTGAGCCCTAAAACTCGTGCACCTTAAGCTTTAAAATACAGGATTGACTAAACTTTCGGAGATTTATTGTCTTTTCAACTGACACCGAAACTCGATTTACTTGACTCTATTCGTAGGTAAAGATAAGTTCAAGCGTGCCTACATTTTACAACTGTACTCCATCTACTTTTTACACCGCAAGTCTATATATTATATTTAAAAAGAAATGTTAACCAATGTTAGTTTAGAACTTTAGTTCATCCCTACTCCTTTCAAGTCACTGCGTGATTGTTTGAATAAATTGAGTTATCGAGATCTTTGGTCTTCTGCTCCGGTTCATTATTGGGAAGGAAATTGTATGAGATAAATATTCGTAAACGTGAAGATTCAAAGGTTAACTATAATCAGACGAGATGTCCCTCGTGCTCGATATGGGGACTAGGGTTCGGGGCAAACGTTGTCAGAATGGAGCCCCGATGTGGGGACAACGGTCCGTTGCCGGCCATGAGATGTCCGTTGGGTTGGCGTTGGTGGAGATGTTGGTGAAAGCTCGACAAGTGATCCAGTGGTTGGTTAGAGTTGAGCATGTCATGAGATGCCGAGTGGGACATATTACGTATGCTTCCATTCCCAACAGGACTGCCAAATCCGGGAGGAGGATATGGAACATAGCGGGCTTCAGGCGGGATGTTGTAGAGTTCAGGAATTGGCGGGACCTGAGGTGGACGGCTTGTGGCTGGACGAGGAGCTGTTCGTCCATAGTTCTGCATTTTATCACCTAGAAAAAATAAATTATTTTATTATAATAAGTAGGCTCTTTTTCTATAATATTATGCATAATACACCATATTACGTTATTCGACCTCATGCAATTGCCCTGTCCTACACACGGCACACGGCTAGTTTTTTCGGAGACACAAGTTACTTGTATATGGTAATGAGCTTTTAAAGTAAAACGGAAATAGTAGACAGAAAACGTTTACACATTATATCCAACATGAAGTGCAAATCCAAGCAAGAAAGGCTACTGTTGGCCAACATCAGAGTAGCGAAGTAGCTCAAACCTAACAAGGAGACTAACGGCCATGAAGAGTGACCGAAATCAATTAGAATCGGAGTCAATGCCTCCGAAAATGGCGTACCGGGTCCATCCTATATTTAACCTAACCAAGAAATTACTACCCTATGTAGCTCTACTCGCCAGAGATCTAAAGGCGGATAAAGTTCGACCATTCGTTCAATATTTCTTTCAGGTGAAGGGCTGAAGAAGCGCCGTGCGAAGACCAGACCGATACAATGAATGGGAATCATTAAGTGAAAGGAATGCTGGAGCTGGGTTGCATGCATAAGGTCAATCTGTAAGTGTGAAGGATGAGTGTGAGGGAGGGAGAGATGCTTACCAACTCCCTGGTTGTATGCATTCCTGCGGAGGGCATCGACATATCCATCATCTTCAGCGTGACCATGGGGTTCCGTTGGAGACCCGTGATGTTTGGGCTGTCGCGGCAGTGTGCTGGCTCTCATCCCACCCATGTCTCGATAAGGATACCCTGACGAATGATGATTGATGTGTTCCACTAAATATGTTGAGACTCCCGTCCCCTTTCCACCATCGTCCTGTTCAAACAGCTCACTTGTACAAGAGTCCAGTCGCTTGAGCCATTACAGAAATCATGGTTTACTTACAATGTAGTCATCATGATTGTCACCGTGAGAATAAGTGGCACTTTTTTCGGATATGGAAGAGAGCGTCTCGCCAGTCACTGTTTCATTGTAGGAGCTCGGTGCGTACATCTCGATAGTGGCTGATTTACTGCTTCCTTGCTCACTCGCTACATCGGCACAAAAACAACACAAAACGGACAATCAGCATTTAATCACCCCATCTTTTTTGATAAGTCGTCACTGTACTCTATAGCCTGTATATGGAATTGGCTGAGCGGAGCGAGAAGTTCTCCACGACTACTAGTGCGGAGGGGACTATCAATCCCTACCCCGAACAATCCCAACACAATAAATAATTTCTCTCCCTATGCTACGTATCCAATCTGATTTAAAAATAAGACCACATTCGTTTTTTGTAGAATGAGTAATTATTTAGTTAGGTGTATTCCTAATTCAAGCCTTTTATGGGCGAATTTCGCCTATGAATCTCGTGAATGTTAACGTGAAATGGTGCTGCTTCAAATGAAAATCTAACTCCATAAATAGAGAAAGGAATTACACGACATAAACGAGACCCTTACTCGTGTATTAATTTCTCAGATTGTTACATTTTTTGTTTTGCGACTATGTGCTCAAAACACTGGTGGGGGAGGGAGCGGGGAAACATAAATTGATTATTATATTTCAGTTACGGGATTACAAACACAACGAAGATCTATGACAAGTTTGCCATAATTAACAGTTCTCAGAATTAGCAAGGGCGGCGTCTGGGAATTAGGTATAAGAGAATTCCGTGTACTAATTAGGCTAAAAGGTTAGAGTGGATCTCAAAAGTTGGAAAATATTGGAAGTTTGAATTTGTACCCTCGTCTTGCTTCGTCTTTGTCGTGTTCTTCTTTTTGTAAATGAAATAGGAGACAATTATAATGTTCAACAAAAGGAGGAGAGTGCCAATCGCAGAGACGGAGATGATAACGATTTTCGGTATATCAGGGCGCCCGTTCATCATTTGATAGAGCTGGTTTTCCTGGTCATAATCTGTGAATATGTAAAATAATCCAGAAATGAATATAACATCTCACCTGCAGTCATTCGCTTCTTTGACCTGCGCTTAATGAAACAGGCAATGAGAAGAACATTGATTAGGAGCATCGTCGCTCCTACGACGATGAAAACGATTATCACGAGTCGAGAGAAGGGATTAGTTTGAAAATCCTCATCCGAACTATTTGTATAGGGATTCGGTCCTATGCCTTTACGAAAAGTGACGAAAGTCCAACCCGAAAAGAAATACCAAAAAGAGACAGTTAGTAAGGAAAGAAGTGAGTAGGTTTGAATTTGAACATAACTCAAGCATTATGCTTAATAGTAGAAGCTTGAAGTCGATATTAAAAACCTGGAAGAGGGCTAGGTACAGTTAAATCTATAACAGACAAACAATGCATACAAAACAGAAAAGAAGAAAATGCAGAAAGGATCGCCTGTGAACAATAACATGCGAATGAAAAATAAATCACAACGCATGCGCACCTGTGACAAATAAGCAGACAAAAATTAGTTAACTGTTTAACTCACTTGAAGTTTGTTGTCGAACAATTTCAGTGGTGAAATTGCTGGAACCTAATACATTGGAAGCCATAACGCCGAAATTGTACACTCCACCACGTTCAAGACCCGCAACTGTGAATGTCGTCATATTTTTTGGGTGGACGTCAATGTATCGCCGAACTTCACCTCCCAGCTCCCAATACATTATTCTATAAGTCTGTTCAAATCCGCCGTCGAATGCTGAATCCCAGGTCAGTGTAACAGCATGATCAGTAAAATTCACGACTCGGAACCCAATCGGAACGTCGGGCACAGAGGTCACGTCCAGCTTGACATCGTGAGTATCATCGTCGAGTTCATTGTGAGCAATACATCCATACCAACCATAATCCTCCGTGCCGACATTCTCAATCTCCAAAGTGGACTCGAATGTCATGCGATCCACCTGTAATAACCCCAGTATTACCATAAAAAAGAGATAAAACAGGACTAAAAGGCAACTTAGTCGTTATAATAACGAGTGATTGAAAGCTACTTTCCGTCTCATAACTTCCATCCACTAGTGTTTCTCGAACTTTCACTCGGCGCTCGTTATACTCTAGAGAGAGGCAATGACTAGATCGGCACAATCCAGTCTCCCGCACGAATGTGTGAACTCGGGTCTCGTAAGACTCTTGTCTAAGCCTTTAGTGTGACGGTGTAAAAGAAAACATAAAAAGGTGGCGAACTGCCTTTCATCAAAAAAGTGAAAGCGGGATGATCATTAATGCGAAACAAGGAAATCTTCTTTGTATTAGTTTCTCTGGAGCTGTAAACCTGATTTAAGAGCGAGGACTAGCACGGGTCATGAGTCTATGGCGGACACTCACCATTTCAGTTTGAATTGAGTACTTTGATGAGTTGGAAGTGATGGACACGCCGTCTTTGCGGTTCCATGAAAAGGTCACGTTGGGAGCTCCCTTGGCACGGCATATTAATTTCCCGGTTTCTCCCTTGTTGCTGGCCGCTTTGGCTATTTTCGGTGATTTATCAATGTCTGGTTTATCTGTTTGAACAAAAACCACGAAAGACAGCTTCATATTATACAGCAAATACTCCGTATTACTGGTTCCTCCGGCACACGGCCTCGGTCGACCATCAACCATCGATTTCACCTTATAAGCCTTTCCACTTTCTCCAGCCTCTCTCAGCCTCACTCCATTTCCTTCCTCTCCATCACCTCTCCTTCCCTCAGCCCAACTTTTATCCTCCTCCAGTTACAGTATTACTCGTAAGTAGAAACCTCGTTACACAACTACTACTACTACCTTATCATTTATTCATAAGAGCAGAACGACATTTCTTCCACTCCATTACAGACGGAATAAACCCACATTCTCCGGAATTCACTGAAATTTCTCTTTTTTTATGACATTATTCCCACATTCATGTCTTTGAATTCCTATTACTTAATAAACCCTTTCAAACTCCTCAAAGTTCCGGCCTAAGTAAACAACACTTGTTTTGCACAGAGGAAAATAGTAGTCCAGTCAGACTGGAATTGGAACCGTAATCCTGAAAAACTTTCCCCAAAGTATTCCAAAATTCCGAAATTCAAATTCCGCTTGCCTATTTATTGCATGCCTTATGTTTTCTACTTTAGAAGAAACGTGATGGCAAAACTTACGCTTGACTATAAGAAAAATGGTCTGGTTGACTGGTTGTCCGATTCCGTTGTTGACGTAACAAGCATAGGAACCAGCATCGCTGATATTAGCATCCAAAATTGTAAGATAGGCCTTCTTGTCCTGAAATTTTCGTTGTATTGGACGTGTAATTTCGGCTCCTCCATACTTCCACTGAACCATGGAATCATCTAATGGATTTGCATCAATAGCACACTCCAAATGTGCATTCTCATTTTGCCCAACCATTTTGGAGTCAGAAGGAACTTGAATAGTGGCTGGATCTGTAGAATGTAGAATACACAATATACTAATGTATGTAGTACACGGTATGAACATCATAGGCATTATACTCCATACATCATCTATCTAATACCTAAGTTAGTGCAAAGCCATAAACTTACACTGGACATCTAAGTCAATAATTAGAGTTGTAGCTCCTTCCGTATTGCTGGCTTCGCACTCGTATTTCCCTTTGTCTTTACGGTTCACTTCAGTGAAATTCAATACTGCCCCATCCACATGAACTTTCTTGGGCAGAGACTTGAGTTGAGAACCGTTTTTAGCCCATTTGTACTTGATTGTGTCCGGGTTGCCCTTTGCTCGAACCGTGATCACACTCGAGGCACCCTCCACCACGCTTACTTTCTCCCCTGCTGTCTCGACAAACTTCGGCTTGTCTGCAAACAATAGTCATCATCATCATCCACTACTTCCACTACTACCAAATCCAACGCGCTACACCCAAACAAACCCTAGTCAATTCTTTGTCACACCGACTTTTTCCGTCTCCATCTCCACCATGTTTACATTCTTTTCAAATCAACCCCGCAAGACCCAACAACCCTCTTCACATCTTCTCGGACAGAGTGACTGATTGCAATTTGTAGACACTCAGCTAGTCACAAGCACGAGTACACTTTACGTTACGCCCCCCACCAAATTCTTCATAGATCTGTGTTCCTAACCCCAAGTACAGTAGATCTGTACCAAGTAAATGAGTCATGCTAAAACCGGTTGCACCGAGCATCCTTGCAATTGCAATCACATTTCAATTTGGCTGGGTTGCCCTTCGCACATTTCCGATTTCGCTGAAGGTAAACTCGTGAATCAGAATTCTTTGTGTTATACTTACAATGGACATCCAGTGTGAGTGTATTATGGGCGCTCTGTTTAATAGCAAAATTCTTTGCTTCACAAGTGTAGAGAGCCTTATCCAGATCTGATGTCAGGTCAAGTTCTAAAGTAATAGAAGTCTTTTTTCCACCAAACTTTCCGTCCTTGTATGTTTGGTTCAAATGGTCTGTAATATCCTGTGACTCCTTCAAAAATGAGACCTTTGCTGGTGGATTTGAGGACGCTGATTCACATGTTAAATATGCCTTATCGCCTTCTTTTAACTTCTTTGGCTTGCTTGTTATCGTTACTGAACCAGGAGCAACTGTAATTTTAAAAAAAAGTATCCTTCGAAGTAGTTGTTCATAAAATTGAGAATTCGTTATAAAACAGAAAACCCGTTTTCAGGTAACTGTTATAACAAACCAAGAATCGAAGATACGTTTTAAAACACTCAAAGTCATTTCACGGTTGAAGTCGTTAAAATCTGTCAAGTTGGAATATTTCCATTGTACATGCAATTGCAATGCCTTCTTTAAGTGTTATATGCAATTGTTTTCAAGAATTATGTGGTTGTTTAAAAGCTGTAATCATGATATAACGTGCATTTGATGAATAATGCTGGGATTAGTGTTTCAAATTGAAGACAATATACTTACACAGAACGGAGAATGTAACGGTTTCAACCAAAGGGGTCGTCAGGGCTTTATTCTTTGCTTCACATTTGTATTGAACGCCATTATCGGTCATATTGGCCTCGAAGGCAAGTTCAGCAGAAGCCATGTTTGAGTCAGACGTATAAGTCGAGTCCACCTGTATTTGTACGGAAATAAACAATTAGGCTTCTAAAATCAATTAAAAACTAAAACTATTGACCATTTTCGAAATTAGCTTCAGTCGAGAAATACCTTTTTCCCCGCTCTATACCACGTAATGGCGGCCGGAGGATGTCCCCCAGTCGAGGTGCAAGTTATCCGTTGCATGCTGCCAGCCGTAATATTTGCCTTGGCCTTGTATATTCGAGGCATACCAGGCGGTTCTAAAGCAATAACGATTAAACATACTTCAAATATTTCACTCAGTTACCGCACTCATACTAACGTCTTAACAAGTTATCCCAGCACAGCAATCTAGCTTAGATAATTGTCGATGAGAACGCAATTGCACCAGTATGGTGGGCGCCTAATTTTTAGACTAGATGAGAATGCTTACGTATAACATTGATGGTATGAGTGGAGGATTTTGACTCCCCAAGTCCACGATTCACGGCTTGACAAGTGTAGGATTCCTTGCGGTCATTTGGATCAATACGGAAGGTGACGTTGGACGTCGTGGTAAAGCCGCCGTCTGTGGAAGCTACAGGGGTTGCATGGTAGTCCTCCAGTGCAACTCCACCTTTGAACCAGGCCACTTCCGCCTTCGGATTGCTATTCCCAGAGGTGCAAATTAGAGTGACCATGTCACCCACCTTGGCTTCAGTGGGCCCAGTAATCTTGACTTCCTTGGGTGCGACTAGAGGCACGGAAGAGGATGAATAATGAAATAGTTAGTCCTCTTTTCCTCACACAATTCAAGACCAATCAATTTACAGGACAGCAAAACGAAGCTCATATTTCACGGAAACAGACGCCTAATTCCCTGCAACCTCCATGGAATCAAGTCAACCAACTAGAACGACGGTTTGGGGTGATTAAGAACATTCGGTTGATTAAAGGAGACCTTTTGGAAGTTGGAGGCTTGGGTTGGGATGGGGGTTGGAGCAGCCGATCTTGGGCATGAGGAGTAATGATTTCAATTAACTGACTTTCCCCAGTCAGTCCAACTCGAGTCAGAAGTCGGAACATACTACATCGGAGAAAGCCATGTGATAAAAACAGTGCTCCGGGTTTCTTTGTCTCGGGAACTACTTCCTTCTCGCTTGAAATTATAACCATGCCTTCTTGGGCTCAGTTCGATTCCCTCATTCAAACTCCTCAGCTCAAATTATAGACTAAACTGTTTCAAAACTTTTGAGGCATGCAAACACGGGAATGAGCCCAATGCAGTTTTTGCCCGGGCCAGATGGAGCCGAGTTTCATTTCTAATGCACTGGTGCATTGGAGGAACGAGGAAAGAGAGAGAGGCAGAAGTTTTCCGTTTGGTACACATACAGACAGGTAGAGTGGTGGATAACCCAAATTACTCCCGTCTGGGGCTGGTGCTCGGAAAGACTTTCCCGGGTGTATTACGTTACATTTCTCGTGGATGTTTGACGCGGTGGGGGATATTAGGGTTTCCCATCATTCCCATAGACTGGGGCATATAGTTACCCCATTATCTCTCCACGTCTACCTCTCCTGCTTAGTTGTTCCAAGCCACTTGGTTTTATTACGATACTTGGCCATTATTCGTAATTGTCGAGGCGAAAGAAGATACTCGTGAGGGGATTTATTTTAAGCTCTTGTTAAACAGGTGCATCTCATATATTATAATCTTCGGGATAAAGGCACGAGGAGAACCAGACACAATGGGCCTTATCAACCCAAAAGATTTTGCCATCGCATGAAACACATTATCCATTATCCACTCTTCTCTGCCTGCCTACTTCATTCCCTTCCTCCTACCATCAACAAAGATGGCTTAACTTGGCTCACAAAAACTGGCTAAGCATGATGAGCTTTCATTGTCTTTACTCTTTCTTCCTCTTTTCACTTCTTTGTGTCTCGCTCGACTCAAACGAACAGGGAACTCATATCCCACCAAGGAAAACCTCTTGAACCAAACACAAACCTTTCGCTCAGCTTTCCGCCTCAGCTTACCATTTATATCTTGAACTACTTAAGCACCAAAACAAAAGAAATACAGTTGTGAAGTATCATAAAAATACGGAGGAGGTCTATTAGCTTATTGTGATTCTGAAAATATTGGGTATTATATTGATCCTACTAACAATAGAAGGTTAATCTTAACATACCAGACCACCTAAGAGTCGGATTGGATTTTTGTGGTAGTACCCGCATGGTAGTGGGAAGAAACAAGTTTGGAACACCGATAAACGCGTACTGATGACGTAGTTATGAGATTTTCAATAACGCCCGCTACTGAGGATTTCGCCACAGAAACCCGTAATTTCTTTTGCCATGTACGCATAGCTTTCACATTAATTCAAAAGAATAAATCGTTTTTTATTTGACACGTTATACCAATAACATGAAATACAATGAGTGGAAGAGAAAATAAATTGTTTAATAATGTTCCAATAAATAAAAATATATTGATGAGTGTTTGGATATCTGATTCCCAAATTCTCTGCCTAGAATTAGACAGAACTTGACGAATTACTTTTACGTGCAGTTTACGAATAGAGTTCCTGAAAACCCCCTATATTTTGCTTGGCTAAAGTTTGTTTTGGTATTTGGAAATACCAAGGCGTTGTTTGCGAATATCTTATAAAGAAAACATGGAGACTGAAAAAAGTAATGAGGGAAATCTCGGTCGTCAACATTCTTTGCATTGCAAATTACAGCGACTGTTGGCGCTGGGTTCCATACCACACACCACACAGGGACCAACTATACAAAACTCTTTCATTGTATCGCCTACGAAGAAATTCTACAAATAATGCCGAGGCACCAGCAACAACGCAAGCCCCACAATGGTAACTAATGGTTCACTGTAAACATATGGAGGTTGGAGAACAGATGTTAGACAGTTCTCATTTTTCTTTTAACCAACCTAGGTTCTTGGTACATTCTTTAGCATGCAAGAAACTCTCCACTTGAGTCAGAATCTCAAATGTCTTTTGCATTCGCCATACACTTGATTCCACCATCCCCGACAAAAAGTCTTAAGCTAGTACTATTAGGAGCTAAGCATAGTCTCGCCTACGAGCAGGAGAGAGGGAGAGGACTGAAGTGAAAATACTGAATTTTGTGGCGTGCCTGTCAAGTCCTCCTAAGTGACAAGAATTCTATCGCTCATAACGAGACATTAACCAATGTCCTTTGACTGCGGCGGGTGTGTCAAAATAACAATAACAAAAGATCCGCGGAAATGTCAGGACCCTCGGCAAGGAATTAGGACATCTTAACAATAACGCCTGCTTCCCCACAAACAAAAGCTTGGCAGAATTAAAGGGTGAAAGTAGGTAATGACACGGAAGCATTTCTTCAGGAAACACAGTTCTTCGGGAAACACGAGTTCCATTTTTTTAACCGGGAAAAGCATTGTGTGCAGAAATAGGTCGAAGAATAGGAGTTGTGGTGAGGTAAGAACTGAACCTAACTGGATCCGTTTACGACATGACAGGAGAGTATGAAACAATTGCTTAGCATCACAGTCCTCACTGTCACCCAATTCGAGAGAAAACTTGGTTGATGAAAAGATTACTATTTCCCCCTAGCCCTAGCCCTCACAATGAGAAAAGTAGGAATAAAAGTTGGGGAAGTATTTCTAGTCTAGGAGCAAAGAACTGGCTGAAGTGAGTGGCATGGTTGGGTTGGCTGATAAGACTAGGAATACTTACACCACGTCTTTTTCATTACCACAACTCAAGAAAACATTTGTTACATTAATCGTCTTCTCCGAGAAGGAAGGCATCACTGACTGGAGGAAGTGGAGAGCCCCAGAGTTTCCACAAACCCGGAGCAAATAAATTATGAGCCGAGTACGAAATGGCAATCCTATTTTTGACTGACACTCATATTTCACGAGAGATGAATCTTGTTGTGTCAAATGAATCTCACATCTTCCTTTCCATCACCTTTTCCCTCATCTGTCTCCCAAGAGACAGACAAACCTGCCCTCGTCTAAAAACAACACGCCGCCAAGTCGGGGCCAAATACTATAGAATCAAACCAAAGCAGACGGCCATCTCTAGAAACACAAACCTATTGAATTTTCTGACCCCGATTTCGTGTTATCCTTGCACAGGAAAACCATAAAATAAGCAGAAAAAGCAAGCCGGTCTCATTTAGGATTTCGGTCTCTCGACCATAATATCTGGAATAGAATCTAACGAATTTTCAAAATAAGATTTATGCCCTGAATTGTCTCCGAAATCTGTATAGTAGGATATGGCTATAAGATCCTTCTCTGCTCCATACAAGAAATGCAGCCTGGAACTCCTACAACAGCATAAAAATTCTTCCACTTTCACTGCTAGCTAGACTATACTAGACGATTACTACTACAAATCAATCATGCACGGATTCACTCTCCTTCCAGGTCCCATGCCCTATCCCATATCTTCAAACCAACCACACCAGCTAGCTTGAGGTTTCTCCGCACGCATTTTCCAAATACCAAATAGGAAAGTCAAGTTTTACATTCAAACCATAAAATGTCATGACCATAACTAAACCTTTGGAGTTTATTGTAGACCATGAATAAAATAAAGACAACAAAATAAATTATCTGTATCAACACATAATATATACCCTCAACTCTTATCCATTCCGATATAGAGCAGGTTCAAGTTCTCGAACAAGAACAAGGACATAAGTACAGGATAAATGAGTCATGGAAACAATAAATTTCCCCGAAAGAAATACCCTCGTCCCGCTAAGCAAATATTGTACCATGATCTAGTGGGACACGTGGATGAATTATTCGGTTTGGTTGACTTGATTCCCATTCGCTAGAGGATGGAGGAAGCATATAAATTGGAATGCAGTATTCTTGAGACTGGAAAGCAAGCCAAAGAAAGCAAAAGTAGGGACTTACACATGACGGTGAGCGTGACATCCGCCAGCTTGGGTGTTGTGCTCATGATGTTCGAAGCCTCACATCGGTAGCGTACGAGATTGTCCTTTGTACTGGCAATGAATGACAATTCATTCCGAGACTCTCGCACACGAGTCGAGTATGAAGAGTCAATACGGGCATCATTCTTGTACCAAATGAGTTCTGCCAGTGGATTCCCACCTCGTGAAATGCAAATGAGCGTAACGGATTGGTTTTCTCGTATCGTCTCACCTTCCGTATAACCATCAATTCTGGGAGCACCTGGCGGATCTAGTACGGAAACAGACATAATTCTCTTGTATAACTTCCAAAAGATATGCTGGCTAGATATGGAAGAAAAATGAGTGGGCCTTTAACGAGGGAGTCTAGGTATATTTTTGAATAAATTAGCCCAGGACTCACATTGAACGCTGAGTTGCACAGTGACTCTCTGAGGACGGGCGAGGGCCTGGTGTCTACCCTCGCAAGTGTACCTCGCTCGATCATCTTCCGCAGTGGGTAAAATTTTAATTTTACTTCGAGTTGTGTTTTTCTTGATTAGAATATTCTCCTCCAAAACTTCAACTTCTTCGGTAGAGTCTTCACTGGATTCTGTAATGGAAATAGAGAGGGAATTCTTAGAGAGACCCAGCCTACAACTCATGTCAAACTTCTGATAAAAGAATAATGAACTCATTTAATTCATGGCGGAGTCGGGAGAGAGGAGGTGAATCACACACTTTGCTCACTCTCTCCGGGAAGAATGCCTAATGTGCTCATAAGGAAGGGAACTCAAACATTAGTCTAACTTTTACACCGTATCCAATTCCAATGTCTTCAATATGAATGAAGAGCTGAGGACCACACGGAGTTGAGTGGGAGCGACGAATGTGGAGCGAGCGGTTCTATTTCTACGGACTACTGGGAAGTGCGTTGCGGAGGACGGGGCGGATTCCATTACACACGCTTTCTCCCACTTTCTCCCACTCATTGGGAATTCTTTATCCCGCCTAATATCAAGTAAAAATGATCGCCTCATAAATTTCCCCTGCACTCCTGACCAACTACATTACCATCCTTGAGCGTACTATTAAAAGAGGAAAAACGGTTCCAAATTGCAATATTCCTTTGACTGAGGGCTCCTTCTCTTGGACCCAGACCCACAGCCCACCAAAAATACTTCCTTTGCCACGCTGTATGAACCCACTCCCTTCCATTTTCTCCCATAAAAGTCCGTTGGCCCATTTGGTATTCAGCAAAAATCTTGAATTATTACTAAAAATTCTAGTAAAATCAACTCCGCTCTATACCTCTCCTGCATCACATTCACAACCCGTGAATCCCAAATGCATATTCCACTTCATTGCCCTTCTCATTCTTTCCTTGCTCCTGAGAACCCAAGAGGCCTCGTCTCCGTCTATATCCTACCTCCTATTAACTAGGATTTGAGTCTAAACGGATCTATCCTCCGTTTGACATCCAACCATCAGACCTGTCCTCAAGCCCACATAATTTGGAATATTGATTCTAAGTTTGTGTCTTTCCTACTAACAAATACGTGATTTATAGCTCTGAGTATTTTTTTTCTGCTCTCATGCGCCGCCTGCAATTTATTTATTTAATACCCAGCAACTTCGTTGTAGTTTAAGACTGTGTTGACTGCGCGAACAATATTGGGCACACCTTGTTCTGTACAGTACCACCTCCACATCAACCTTCAAAATCAGAAAATTAAAACTTGAATCCTAACGATTCCGCACACAGTATATGACCACACCTAAGAGGGCCCTGAATATGTACTCAAGGAATACGATAGTACTCACAAAACTGGTATTGGATGGAATATGAAAGCTGATAATCGGAAAACCCCTACAAAAGAAAGCACTCCCGGTTGGGTCCCGAGTCCCATTAAACACAATTAAGCACCCCGCGAGCTTTTACGCAAACAGGAAACCGCTCAACTTCAAGTCGAATGCACTTTTTCCTTCTTCAGATCTTGGCCAAATTGCCAAGGAGAATAAGTTCCAATTTCATCCCAAATCCTAACAAGATAACACTCCTACCCGATATAGGCTTTTAATGTTGAACCATTCTCTCCCCTTCTTGCTCAGCAGCGCACTTCATACACTTCTATTTCAACTCACTTCCATAGGTTCAACTAGGCGAGATAATAAGCACGATTAATCGTAATTACTTCAAAAAATCTCTACTCTCCAGCCATTTCTCGCGTGTAGAAAAAGTGTCCTCTCACACATTTCACTCTAACTACTTCATCATACACAATTTAGTGTTATAATGGTGATGGGAATGCTGCGAGCCTCTCCTGTTTTAACAACAGTCCCTTACATCCATCTGGAAAAAGATAGCACTAAGCAGGGAGTAATATATGATTTCACGAATTGCCCTTTCATAATGCGCCCGAAGTCCAATACCCAAACACGTATGAGAATGTCAGTTTACGGATACAGTGACATAGACACTAAGAGAAACGGTTACAAACCTGGTCGAAAAGGAGCGTCGTTTCTAAACCAGAAGATTGATGCTGCCGGTCTTGACTCCCTCACAATACACTCGAGTTCGGTAGGGTCTTTCTCCTTCAGCGTTATCGTTGCATCTGGTGCGTGGCTTACGATTTCGATTGACCTCGGTGGTACTGCAAAGGAAATACAGAAGTAAAAATTATAACATCTGATAAGTGCATAACGTGGATGTGAATGAATGGAATATAGATCCGCCTAAAAATACGTAATTGACAAGACAAAATTACAAAGGGGTATATAATTAAGGATTGTGACAAGAGTGCGTCGGAGTAAAAATTGATTACACAGTAGTCGACTACATATGGGCAACAATGCATAACGTATAATGTAAAATGTACAACGCTAGAAAAATTATACATGTTCTAAGAAGTTTTGTATGAAAACGACAAATGCGGGTAAGCACTTTCGTTGAGTGTTGAGCCGGTGCTATTCGCAGCACATTACATTCTGTAGTCCATTTATAAAAACCATAGGGCATTTGCTTATTATCAAAATTTACATAATAAAGCATTATGAAGTCTTGCATTTGATTCCCATTACCTTTACATACACAGTATATTCGCGCTTGCAGTAACACCTTAGAACCAGAGCAACCATAAGGCATACGACGTTTGTACTAAAGTATAAACGTGCCCGTAATTAACCAATTGTTTTGTAATCAAATATCTATGTGCAAGTCGAGAATTTGGCCGAATGTTAAAAATCGGGACGGAGAAAGGAAGGATAGCAAAGTACACAAACGGGACCCGGGAGTGCAGAAGAGCTCCACAGTATTTGTGCAGTAAGCAATGCTAGAATTAGTAGTTGAACCAAGCAGAGAATTTGTAATTTTTCGAAGGAGCGGAGAGCATAAAGAGGGCCTTAATCCTAATTAGTGCTCCGTTGACTATTGCCAAGTGACATCTCAGATGAAATTAGAGACAATAAAGAGGCAGGGACAAAGGAAGGCGTTGGGGCTGGGCGCGTAACACATTGGAAAAAGTGTGGGGAGGAATGGAGAAAGCCAGGGAGAGCAATGTAATTAACAAATCACAACTCATGCGGCGTCAGCGTCAGATTCGTTTAGTAGTATTATTAGACACGGGTGTTGGTAAGTCGAGTTCCATGGACCTCGGCCTAGATCTCCTGTCTCAGATTTCAGGGCTTGCTGCCTTCCCGGAGCCCCTTCTTCCTCTTAGTCTAATGAGTGCTCCTAATTAATAAATGGAAGAAGAGACACTAACTTCTACCAAATACGAATTACTCCGCGCCTTGAAGGCAGGGCAGAGTCGGAGCCAAAAACAGTCTGGAACTCAAACAGTTCCTATTCTCTCCAAAACTAAGATTGTGAAAAACGACCTATTATTCCTTCCACTCCCTTCCACTACCACTACTTGGGAGTGGGACTATTTTCCTCCCAACTTTCACTCAGCCGTCCTCGTATGAATGAATGGAATGGTAAACGTGCGTAAGCGACAATAAACTAAACGTGAAGGAAATTTTTTTTCTCCCTGCCACTTCTCATCATTTCTCTATTCCTTTCACTCCCTATTCCACTTTTTAATTCTCCTTCTCCTGGCTTTTCCGGCTCAGGCCTCTTAATGATTGTTTTACAACAGCTTGGAATAATACTTCCTTTTATAAAGTTGGAATTTAAAATTAATTCCGGAGATTATCCAATGTTGTGCCAAAGTTTTGCTCAACTACGACGAGGCTGACTGAGCCCGGGATGAGAAAGGGCTCTGACATTGATATAATCGGCTCTGACAATATAGGCTGCTCCCTGATGACTTGGCCCATACCATTAGGTCCAGAGACCCCGTTCCCGCTCCTCAACTCAGCAGCCCTTTGATGACTGAGTCAAGGCGGGAAGTGTAGGCATTACCCCAGAGCCTGGAGGCATGCTGATGTTTCCACAGGACTTGTTGTAACAAAACACTATTTTTTCATGCAAAAGAGAAAAGAGACTAGACATTAAAAGCAGTCGACGGATGAGTTGGAGTAGAAGTACGTATTTGGGACAGGAGTCTGTAGTGGAATCCTGGAGTAGACGGAACTGAGAAAGAGAGAGCGGAAATAGGAAGAGGAAGGAGAAAGTGAAGGAGGTAAAACACACAGAGAGAGAGAGAGTGGGGCCAAGACGTGGAAAAGGAAAAAAAACTTTAAAAAAAAGCCCGGATCAATAGTTCAGCGCCTGAGCCCATTTACATGACATTTCGCTTGGAAAATTGATGCAACAAATCTTTAGAAATCATCTTCTCGAGCTTCGTTTCCTTCATTTACTCAGCCTGACTGAGAGACACGACGTCCATATTTACTGAGAAATACCAGAGTTGGATGAGTGGAGATTGGGTACTACTGGGTTTGAGGTAATATTAGGATATTTCCCCCGTCCGGAGTTCCTGTTAGGATTTTCAGATATTCTCTCTCCGCGGGCCCTGTGGTGGGTCTGTGGCCCTTCAGGATTAGACAACTACTGTGACGTTGTGGGAGCGGAATGTAAGTGAATCAGGTTTGACTTTCACCAATAATGAATCCACTTGTAATGAAAATCGGAGCGGAATTCCCAAAGGCCAATAAACGTAAATCTTTCACTCGACTCATTCCTGACAGATTACCGAACTCAAATCGTGGAGAGAGTGCAGGAAGAAAGGAGTCAAATGAGGCAAGTATTTCGAGTAATTTACTATTATCAACTCCGCAGACTATGTAATTCCCCTAAATCCTATATATATATCTCAACTCAGCTTT
This sequence comes from Ceratophysella denticulata, assembly GCA_034694925.1. Taxonomy (NCBI): domain Eukaryota; kingdom Metazoa; phylum Arthropoda; class Collembola; order Poduromorpha; family Hypogastruridae; genus Ceratophysella; species Ceratophysella denticulata. Next base: position 21,251 of record JAQFYT010000354.1, read on the forward strand.
GAATTTGAATAGACCCAAATTTTGTTTGTGTCAGAGAAACGAAAGGAATCTGTCGACGTCTGTATAGAGTTCTCTGCATAATTCCGGATGGACTGTGAAGTTATAAAGGGGTTGGAGTCAAATCTACTTTTAATTAAAAATGACATACACTTGTACGTTTTTTATTATAAATTATAATGCAAACCTGAGCTGTGGTGCAGCTGAGTGTAGAATGTTTTGAATCACTCATGTGAAGGTCTGCGGCAAGGCCACTACAAGTTAGTACCTGGATTTTCATTTCAGCACAATATCCAGTAAAAGAATTTGATGTCTAGATTTTAAAAATATTCCCCTTGGCAAGCACCTTACTGCTGGAAGGAGGAGGAAGCGGGCTAAACGGCGGTTGTGCTGGGTAGCCCGAGGTGTAGGTTTGGGGAGTAAGGATGTTGATGTGATTGGGGCTCAGATGTTTTCTCTGGAGAAGGCTCCAGCGTAAACGTGGAGGGAAAGTGGAGTCTGCCGTGGGAGTAGTCGTAGATAGAGAAGAGTTTAGGTGAAGGGACCTATCATTCATAAGGAAAGTGGAGGGCTAAGAAGAGGCTGGTAATAGTAATGGAACTTTTGAATCCCATCAGTAATGGAAAACTTTCTCCTGGGTCTACTTTCCACATTGACCAGATTCTGCTGGAGCTGAAAAGGGGAAGGGGAGAAATCTTAACAATGATAAGTTAATGGCGGATGACTTCCACCTCCATACGTGCTTAACAATATTACTCATTCCTCTCGGCGCCCGGCACTGAGGTGACTGGAGGAGTCTGGAAACCTAATCTCATCTCTGCCCTGGCCTCTTCTCCGAGTCCCATGCTCTGTGCTCCGCCAAGGAAAACAATAAAAGGTCGAGGCGAGACAGAATATGAAATAATATATTCAGGTAAATTCTATAGAGACAAGATTGCTTTGAACTTTTTATCGTTTTTTATTGTACGGCAGTGCCCATAAACTTAATTCGACAGACACAACAGTGTTGGGTGGAGGCGGAAGAAGAAGAAAGGCATATGCGGGATGCCTCAATACATATAAATTCCGGGAGGAGATTATAGGAGTCACAAGTCCCAGGTTATTCTCAACAGACCAGTTGAGAAGAGTTGAGCGGGAGGAAAGGCGAGAGAGAGAGACAAGGAAGTAAAAAGATATTAGGTCGACCTTTTTATAAATGTCACAAGAGTTATTGCAAGTGAAGATCTGCATCCAAAGCTAAAATTAGTGTCTTTTTTACGCTCCTGTCTTTCTTGCTCTTCGGTATGAAAATATTAAAACGATATTTCATGGGAATTGTCACATGCATTTCAGACTCTCTCAAATCCAGCCCAACACAGAGAGCTAGAGATGGGATCTGGGCCGATCTATATTCAGTCTCGCCATAGAGCTCCTTTTCCTTCTCTCCGCCGCGTAGGGTCGTACACAGGCAGCGCCTTATCCTCAATCGTGTCATCTCATCTATGGTCTAATATGGCTAAGAGTGTCCCATCTCATCCTCTTCCATGCCATTACATTGGATTTCGTTTCCCCGGCTGATATTTTCCTTCGTGGCAAGCTGGTCCACACGCACATCCTCATATGGAGCCTGAGAGAGAGACAGGCCGGAGTCGAAGTCTTAATATGATTTCATATTATATTATGATATCAAAGTCCTTTTCCTGATGACAAAACCATGGGACCCGCGTCCAATGTGTCCCGTATTATGGCAGTATTATCCCTTCCTTTTCGCTCAGAATAATATAGGAATTGGTTTCTATGACGAGATAGAGATAAAAAGACACTAGAGCACATCTTTGAGAGAGAAAATAATCGCTTTGATCTCAAAGAAATTTTTAAGCCCCAACCTCGCCCTGATATATTTTCTGCCAACTGACTGTGACAAACTGGATTACTTATACACACCGGGCTTCTACCAGCCTCACATTTCTACATGCTAACTGGGTTAGCGCGGAACGACGTGGGAAGGCGGCTATTAATTCCTCCCTTCGCACACGTAAGACACTAACTATTTTCATGGAATATTCTTCCTGGGCTTGGGTCGTGTTGCATTGTGCAAAGAGGTCGGAGCCATACACGTCTCAGTATACGTATAGTTTACCGTGGTGTAAACGCTCAGAAACCGAAAGCGACTTGAGAGTTTTTTCCACGAACCCAAATAAATTAGCAAACAGAAACAGAGAGTAGCAGCAATATTAGATTTGTAATGGGTTCTAATGTTGCTGTTTTCATTTTGCCAATATAAATTCCGTTCCTCTCATAACTCAACAACTCAACGTTTGAGTGCTCAGAAGGACTCTCTGTATGAGTGGCATGGCAGGAGCTATAGGCTCTGAAGCGAGATGAAAACTCGTTGCAAGCCGGATCTGAAGCGTGAAAATGTAAGAGCAATGTGAGATATTAATATTTTGAAACAATGCCTTGGAATACGTCAAAAACTAGGCATCTCATTTGCATGAAATTATGAACTTGTCAGAGACAAATTGCTTTGACTTTTTTACTATTTCATACGCGCTAGCTCTCTCAGTGTCTGGGCTAAGCATTAAGTATATGGAAATGGGAAAGATCATAGCCAGGCCAGGGAAGGTCATAGCAGGGGTGGATGCTGGAAAACAGAATAATAATAGTACAAAAGAAGTATGGTAAAAGGGCAGGCGAGGGAAGTTTTTTTGGGAGAAAAGGGAAAACAAGAACGAATTGATGGGTGCTCAGCACGGCGTAATGATGGGAATGAAGATGAGAGCGGGAGTGTGTACAGAGGCCGGGAGAATGATTGGGGTCAGGCGGATAAAGTGATTCAAATGACCCTCCAGAGGGATTTTCGGTGAAATGGCTTATGGTGAGTGAGGTTCATTCGAACAGAGAGCTACTAGAATATTCTACGTGTCTTCAATGTGGTTTGACTTGACTGGACCCCTAATGGCTAATCGACGGAGCTTCCGTGAAGAATAATCAATGCACATGATTCGTAAATGAGCCATGACCCGACAAAACCCTTTACCCGACAGCAATACCTACTGACACTAGTCCATGAAAGCATCGGCTTATGAGCTGTAATTCATCTTTCCTCTTCTGCCGCCGCCCGCAAAACCATCCTCACAACCATCAATCATACTCAAAATGTTTCCATATTTGCGTCAAATCGATATGACTTACACTTGCGAGTAGGAATTGCTCTGCCGTTTCATATTTGTTTGCATGATTGTATGACTAAAAACAGTGGGGCTGAATTTTTAAGCATGAGACTTGATTACACGATTCAACTGAATGTAAATTATAAATCATTATCCCTGCAGAAATATAACTTATCTTTTGCGTAAAGTCTGTAAAACACACACCCATAACCGCCATGACATTGAGTACTGTCAAACGTATACGGGCAAGTATCTCGACGATTGTGTGATGTGAGTATACCTAACATTTCAAAATCCATTTCAAATCAGGTGTGCTCAGCCTACACGCACTACGGCATGGATAGCTTCACAGATCGGGTTCTGGGTGCCGGGAAAGCGTTTTCCGCTTCTAAAAATTCGATGTACAAGTAGGAAACCGAATTCAGAAGGTCTACCTCGAAGTCCTACAAGGAAATCCCTGAACCTCAAATGCTCCTATGGGTAATACATCCTCCATGTGCCTGTAATACAGGGGAGTAGAAGTAGGGAAGTGATTCTAGTCCTGGAACTCCTAGAAAGGAGTGGAAGACATGTTGCAAGTTGCAAAGAGAACAGCAGATATGAACTCAAGCTGAAATTATAAATTGTGTGAAGCTGGAAGTATTTTATAACCCTCTAGACTTTCTCCAAAGAATTTTGTATTTTCCTGCGTAGAGGACAAGGAGAAAGAAATCCGTCAGCTTCAAGCTTTACTGCTATGTGCTTTCTTTTGGAAAATGAGTATGAAACCTTGACTAGATCGAATCACCACCGTTGCGGGCAAAATCCAAATCCGCATATCTCAACACGTAGAGCCCAAAGCAAACTCCAAACTTTCTCTACTTTTAAGTCGGAGCACAAGATGCACTCTCAATGTCATTGGAAATACTCATAATCTAAATTACTATATTGCAACTTTAGGCTCCAAATCCTCAACAAGCTACTACTACTACTGCAAACTCGAGTGATATAACTTAAGTCAAACAAAACAAATATTTGAACAGAACTGAGGAAACCTCAGCTTTGCGTTTGCGACTTAGCTGCACTAAGGTTCAAACAGAAAACACAAATGAAGAAAAGCAGAGAGTTCAGTTTACATAATCTAGAATTATAAACATCTTAGCCTTGGGATTCTATGAAAATGAAACCGAATTCTTGACTTTATAAATTCTCTTCCTCGGTTCTATGGTCGATGGTTGCTCTGTAATGATATCCCTAGATAAATCTTCAACTGTGGGTGAATAAAGAAAATTATTGCGGTGCGGTGTCATGGCAGGTTGAGAGATTGAGATTCGTACTTCCTGACTTTACTAATCAAATTACACGACCAGGTGTACGTCGTGGCCCAGTATACCCATCATGCTTATCCTCATCGCGACAGAACTAAGCATTCTGGTTGACTGATGTTAGCCTTCTTTCTAAGTTAAATTGAATAACTTTATAATTTGAGTTCAACTCAGATTGGGAGAAAGTTATACGCAGAGACTCAAACTCAAACTGATGTTGTTCGTTCTTGAAGGTTTGTGACTAACGGATCCAAACTTGACAAAAGATCTTTGCAGTATTGAAGGAATGAACCGATTAAAGTTCCAATATAATTAAAAGTTCAGGTTTTCCGAATCAAACTGTAATCTGCTTCAGATATATATTTTTGGCAACAAGTAATAATATAATAAATTATATTACAAATGAGAGAAATTCATCCAGAAGAGGTGACCAGTGCCGAACACATAGATTTTCTGAATCACTGTCCGACCTCTCCCCGGGTATGCAGGATGAGTAAAATCTAGCAGAAGCGTGAGTGGTTTGCCTCTCGTTCATAACCGTACAAACAAGAAGATTGACACGCCTGCGGTAGAACATACTGCTATGATATAAAACGTAATGTAATCCCAATCCAAGTCCCTGAGGACGGGCCGTCACGTCGAACTAGCCTCCTTTTCAGCAGCGTGGTCTACTCTGGACATACATCAAGACCCTATATATTGGATCCACTCTGGTCGAGAACAAGAATAAAAAAAGGATTTCACCTCTTGAATCCGGTAGAGCAAATGCCTGGAAGTCATTCCGAGGTTCATCTCGGTTGGCCATCAAGTCGAGTTCCCTTTTACTTCCTTCCTTTCGTATCATTTGATTGACACTATTGCATACCAACTTTGAGCAGTACGACAGACGCATTCCTAATGCATACCTTTCCAATCCAACCAACCTCTCATGGTACTACAGTGTATACCTACCAGCACCAGCGCTTGACTCGCCCTAGCCTCCGAATGTTCCGAGAGGAAAATCCAGTCTCATTCTTTAAGTGATTTTCCCTTGAATTGAAATCTAAATTCAAAAGTATTTCGCCTTTCCCTCCGTCCTTCTCTACTCACTCAAGACAGTCAGTTCAAAGAGGACCAAAGAACTAGGCAAGGGAATGTCGGGAGAAAGAAAAACATGGTCTCAAAACAGACATCCCAAAGAGCATAAAAAGCAGGAAAATATAACGACGGAAACAACGATTACATGGTAAATATCTCTGAAGTCTGAATGTAGGTAATACGATGAATACATACTGAAAGTAGGCTACGTACTACCTTGAAGCACGGAGCAAGATGCCAGGTCTGGCATTACATTCAATTGACTGCATCAAATTCGAATAAAATTGGAAGTAAAGTCAGAGTTAACGACCAGAAAGAATGCTCTGTTGTTTTGTTTTGAATGTTCAATGCAGATACAATCAAAACAAATACGCACTGAAGGAAATCAAGTGGCACAATATACACACAAATATACAAAGAAACTCTACAATCACAGAAAGTATACGGACTACAATCTGGAATTCAAATGGGAATTATATGTAGAACTATTAATGTCCTAATCATAGATTTAACGTGATAGATCGTCAGGATCTTTATTTGGAGTCGGGTTTGAGTAGATTCAATACA
>JAQFYT010000355.1:0-27295 GCA_034694925.1 Ceratophysella denticulata
CTATGGTTGATCCGAAGTGGTGGAACTGTATACTTTAGGTCAGGTTAGGTTAGGGTTCAATCCTAACCGAACCTAACATAAGCTTAGTTACACAGTTACACCACTCCAAGTTCACGTAAATAACTTTGTTTCGCATGTAAAGAACTGAGGGGAATAAATTATTATGGGTGGTGTGGGTTTGGTTGCGCGACGGGGTCAGCATCCATGTGGTCACCTTCAGGCTCTACTCCAACGATGTGCAGTTGTCGACCACAGGACTTGCAGTATCTCCAATCTGAAATATGAAATCATAAAAAATGAACGGTGGGAGCAAAAGAGAGCAGACCTGTGTCATATGCGATCGGTAATAAGGTTAGGTTCTGTTAATTTAAATAAACGATTTTGTAAGAAATTTTGAGTTTTTTTTAATCAAAACCACCGTTACCGCTTCGCTAAATGGAAAAAGTTGTCATTATGCAACAATAAACTCTAATAAATATGAGACGATGTCGTGTGTGTAAAATGCGTAAGTCGTAACTAATAACTGAAATTACATAAAAAGCTGCCAATGAACTGAATCAGCTCAAATTGTACTTATACACCCGTAATCTTAAATGCTCCTGCATGTTTGCATGAGAAGATGAATGTCAATGTGAATATGTAGAACGTAGAGCTTGTACAAAAAATTATAAATAATAAAACTCGGTTTACCTGGACACTGGATGGATGAATAGAAATTACAATCCTCGTACGACGTGTACTGACGGGCAAACACAATCAACAGGACTGTCGGATGCAATGTACGGACGAAGGACAAATTCCAAAACCTGTTGGGACGTAGACACAGAGTCAATTACAATTGACAAGACTTGTGTGACAATTGACTGACAAAAAATTATAAATAATAAGACTCGGTTTACCTGGATGAATGAACAGAAATTACAATACTCGTACGACGTGTACCGACGGGCAAACACAATCAACAGGACTGTCGGATGCAATGTACGAACGAATGACAAATTCCAAAACCTGTTGGACGTAGACAAACAGTCAATTACAATTGACAAGACTTGTGTGACAATTGATTGACAAAAGATTATAAATAATAAAACTCGGTTTACCTGGATGGATGAACAGAAATTACAATACTCGTACGACGTGTACCGACGGGCAAACACAATCAACAAAAACACTTGTACGATGTAGACTGACGCGACGGCGAATGGATGAATGAGCTAGCACAGGAACAAAGGAGCGTGTGAATCACACCCGCTCCAGCACCCACCACTTCACTTGAGAATCCAACTTAGCAGACACTGTCATCTGCCGCTGCCAACTGCATAGCCTGAATAATGTGGCAAGAGTTTTTCTCTATGGACTTTGGGCTACCCGCGCAAAACTCGCCGAAATCAGCCAACAAACAAGGGTTTTAAAAACGCGAAGATGCCGAGGTCAGTGGGTCACGTAGAGACTCCGTGTTTCGTGTTCCTGGTTCTTATTCGTACGCCCGACACGTTGTATAGAGCACTTTTTTGATTTTAAGTCCTATTGCTTCACAATATTAATTCAATTTTGCCCATTATTTAGGGTCAACTTTGACATTTTTTAAAAAATATTCGGGGTCTAAAAATCAAAAAAGTGCTCTATACAACGTGTCGGGCGTACGAATAAGAACCAGGAACTCGAAACACGAAGTCTCTAGGTGACTCACAGACCTCGGCATCTTCGCGTTTTTAAAACCATTTTCTCATGTAAATCCTAATGCTAAATTTCTACACCTGTACCTTAACTTGGACGTTGCGATAATCCGTGGAATTGTGGACATGTGTGGACTGAACCTTGATCTCTTTTCAAGTGAGCAGCTTGTGAAAAATCATGGACAACACCCAGTACACAGCATGATTCAAGTTCGCCAGCCCGGATGTGAGAATATGTTGAATGGTAAACCCAGTTGGGAAATGCTGGCCAATGTCCCTGAAGATGGATCTTCTACAATGGATATTGCCCAGTATGCGGTTTATCAAAAAGATTTTGCCGAACGAGAAATTAAGGTGAGTTGAAGGTGTACATTAGGGCTGTTACCGTACTTTTCAGCCCACTTCGGATTTCAAGGATTTTCACTTAAATTTTTCGCTTTGAACACAGGAAATGACCCTCAAATTCGGGACAAACATTGACGTGGAAAATCGGAATGATTGGAAGCAAGAGTTAACGGAACTTTTGAAACTTCCAACCTTTGCCCGGTTCCACTGTCCCGAGGAGAATATGTTGAATCATGTGGGCTACCCAATCCTTGGCGTGAACACGGTTCAGCTCTACATGAAAGTGCCAGGAGTTCGAACTTCAGGTCATCAAGAGCACAACAATATGTGCTCAGTCAATATCAATATTGGACCAGGGGATTGCGAGTGGTTTTCCGTACCAGACGTGTACTGGCATAAAATCCACAAATTATGCAAACGGTAAGTTACTTTCTTATTCGTAAATTAGGTAGGTACCTACATTGAAAGAATTGCCTTGTAAACAACGTATGTAGCTAAAATGCACCGGTCAATTCGCAGGGACCACGTCGAATTTGTCGGTGAAGCCTGGTGGCCACCAACCATGGAGGCTTTATGGAAAAATAATATTCCAGTCTACAGATTCATTCAGCGAGCTGGTGAAATGGTATGGCTTTCTCCCGGAACCGTTCACTGGGTTCAGGCTTTGGAATGCTGCAATAATATTGCTTGGAACGTGGGACCTTGCACGGCTGAACAATATGAGAGTTCCATGAAGCGCTACGAGTGGAATAAGCTGGTGGAGTACCAATCGCTCATTCCCATGATCCACCTTAGTTGGAAATTGGCTCAGAAGGAAAACATCAATGTCTATGAACCCAGACTTTTTGAAATGATTAAGTAGGTCACAAATTCCAGTATTTATTTATCTTATAATATCCAAGATGGATTTTTTCTTAATTTCTGTCTATCACTTGGTTGCAGAATTTGCCTCATGAAGAGCCTAACACAGAGCTTCAAAATTCAAGAGTTTGTTCGGTCAAACTACGTGAAGAAGGAAGCACGGCCACGCTACGAATTTGACCATGCCCATTACTGTTGGGGATGCAAGGTGAGTTAATGTTTGCAATTAAGAATTAGCTTATAGCAAAACTGGCGGATTAGCATAATGACGGCATTAATGTGACATTTTTTAATATATTTTTCCAGGTCGAAGTATTCAACCTTCTATTTGTAAAGAAGAAGGAAGAGGTTGGAACGGTGCGCTGCCTGAACTGTGCCATGAAGGAAAGTCGGAAATTGAGAGGTTTTGTATGTTACGAGGAGTATAAAATTGGAGATTTAATGCGTGTCTACGACAAGTTCGAGCTTAAGAATGTGAGTTTTACTTAATTAATTACTATTATTCAGAATATCATTACATACAATAATTGTACTTGTTAAATAAGTTAAATTATTTAACTCTAAGCTTTAATTAACTTTTAGGAAAAAGAGGACTGAGTTTCCACTGCGCCGATCCGTCATGAATTGAACTTCGAACTACGACTTCATCTGCTAAATTAAAAAAAAATTGTTGGGCCAAATTTTATATGTACATTGTACTATTAATAAATGAACGTTTATTCCCATCAAAGGAAGGTCAGACGACCTTATCCAGCAGTAATGGACTTAAATATTTATTTTTTATTAGTTAAAACATCGTTTTTAGGTATTAATTATGCTATATCTACCTAACCCTTGTATCAGCCTAACCAAAATTAACCTCTCACCGCTCAAAACATCCATGAAAACCACATAATTAGTTAATGAACTGCAAGTAGCATCATGCATAAGCATTATATGGATGTTGTATGTACATATTACGGTCTACGAAATATTGACCACATTTGTAACTGGTCCCGTTTAATCTTGATTTACATAAGGAAATCGCCAATTCTTTATCCTCAACCCAGTTGTGTAGAAGTTTGAGATTAGAGTCGGTAATCACGTTAATATTGTTTTAACGATAAAGAGGCTGAACCGATAAGCGCTAACGCTAAAGATAATAAAATAAATATAAACGTGCAGTGAGAAAATAGAATATGTAATGAAAAAGAAGACTTTTGCAATAGGTCTGCAAGGCAGTTAATTTGATTTTAGTCAGGTCAGGTTAGGTTAAAACTTTGGCGAACGAGATTGATCCGTTCTACAGGTTAGGTTAGGTTTTTGAAATACCCAAATGACCAATAACTAACCTAATCTTTGGAGTTATAGACAAATTTTCCTTATTGCAGCATTCCATTACTTATTGCAAAAGTATTCTTTTTCATTGCAGATTCTATTTTCTCATTGCATCGAAAAATATGACACCCATACCCATAAAATAATAGGCGTGCTTTCACTTACTGCTTTCTCCATGTAGAACACGCTCAGAGGTGCAAGGTTTTTGGGCTGACGCGGAAGCCCTCTAACGCCTGACTCGATTACTCTCCCATAAACTCCGCATAAGGATCAAAATCCTAGAATCCAAATACACACACGCAATCCCTTTCAACAACGAAACGAACCCCAAACCAAACAATCTCTTTTCACTTCATCTTCATCTCTCCGCGTTGAATCGACCTGGGCTGGAACTGGAATAGCAAAAAAATCGGAGTTTTTGTTCAGAGATCCGAGATCGGAGCTTTTGGCTGGCCAGGTGCTATCCGAATTCCACATCTGCACGTAGAAGATTATACAGTACAATCCGGACTGCGGGCCACATCAACATTCCAACGCCTCATATTTAGTCCGAATTTTCTGCGTTAGTTCCGTAAGTTGTAAGTTTTTTTATTATAATTGCATGGAAACTAAATAATTAAAATCTCAGGTAAGTAATCCTTTCAGAAGAATACTTGCGGCCAGAAAAGTTACAAAAACTTCACTTATCGTTGAGGTTAGGTGTTAGGGTTAAGTTAGGCAAAAGTCAAAAGTGCGACAGAAATCAGAAATGTTGCAAATCGTAATGATAATGCTATAAAATATAGAATCCGGCCTCGCGCAGTTAACCAATAATCGCTAATTAATCAGTTAGTGTAAAACTTTATCTGCATTAATCTATAATAATGCAGAAAAATCGAGTTCCGTTACTTATCCGATTTTCAACAGTCAACAGTACAGTTAGCGGACTAACTAAAATCCACCGACAACCGACTTGCTAGAATTCGACTAGTTTGGCCTAAGTTTGATTAATTTAGGTTTGGTTATAGATTAAACGTCCTTATAGTATATTGAATCGAAATTCAACCTAACCTAACAGAAAAGTAGGACGAAATATAGGTGGAGTTTAGTTAAACCGACAGTTAACAGCAGCTGTTAGCTGTAAACTGTAAATATAAAAATATTAAGTCAGTTTCCTAATAAGTACGTAAACTAGGCGTGTGTGTGGCCTGTATACGTTTCAGTGAATAAAATTTGAATTACGTCGAGTAAATCGGTAGTTACTTGTACATGCGGATTATGACAGGACTACTTATATCGACTTCCGGTTCGCGTAAGAGGGATAAATCGCTGAATATTCATGAGTTCAATTTGTATTATTATACCTATAAACCAAGGTTTTTAAAACTGTAGGTTTGTCCTTCTTGCTTGCCTGTACTAGCAGACGAGGACAACCCTATAGTTTAAGCCGGAAGTATTTAGCCTATTCCAAATCCAGCGATTACCGCTAAACCCCAGCTTTATCGTTAATTTTTAAATGATAGAAGTAAGTTTAATATCTAATTTGAATGTGTGTATTGGATTGGATAACTAAAACCCGTCCCTCGCGTCGTCGCATGCAATGCATAGTTTACCTATTTAGTGACACTCTTTTGTTTGGGTTACATGTTGCACTCTGTAAACTTCTATTTGGCGAGGAAAATGTATAAAATAATATACATATAATAATGCATCAAACTTACAATGAGTTATTTTTTATTCCAGTTTTCTGCTGGAACTGGAACCGATCCTTTGTATTGCACATGAAGATCAAAGTCTAAAAACTAAGCCAAAATGTACAACGGAATTGGGTTGTCGACGGCCAGAGGCTCGGGTACCAACGGGTTCGTGACACGAAACTTGTCAGCAGTTCGGAAGACCAAGGAGAAGATTGGAGAGTACTCCAGTAAGGAAGACTCCGCAGTCCGACCTTTTGACATTGAACTCATTGAACATGAGCGGAGACGACAGGCAGAGGTAAGAGATATTGGACAAAAATCTAATGTTTCCGATTTTGTGTGCACGCTGTGGCGTAGCAAAGCAATTTCCAATTCGCTAAAGCCATAAATCCTGCGATTCTTTTTGTCACAGCAGGCATAGCATAGCCTAGCCATAGCCTATAACCTGACCGTATTCATAATCTGAATAAAAAATTTCTGCAAAATATATGGAATTTTTTATTTATATTAAATTAACGGGCTTCTAAGTATGTCAGAACCAGGAATCAAAATATCAGCTAAACCTAGATGAGTTGGGTATATGCAGTTTGCACTTTGCGAGTTATATGAATTATTTATTTGATCCTTACAAATTGGAATACAGAACCATAAACTGTTGGATCGTGTTGGGTCAAATTATCCCATGATTGATTATTGTTTACAGGTCCGATGTTTGGAACTGCAAGAACTGTTAGAGGAACAAGGAATTCCAGATGATGAGATTACAGAGAAAGTGAATGCCTTCCGTGCAAAATTACTGGCAGAGCGGAAATCCGGAGTTGCACGAGACAGTGCTGGTCGAGCGATGTAAGTTTTCATTTCATGTTGTCATTATTATCAGGGGGAATAATCTATGGTATTGACAAACATTGGGTATAACTTGTAGACTATAGGATAGGATACTTGTGCTATCTATCAGCGTTAGGTAGATCATACATAGATCATACATTGTAAAAAGATATAATTCGAGTTTGGCAGTTTGGCATAGGTACCTAACCTAAGTTAGGTTTCTCCTAAGACGAATTTCTTCTGGATTCTGGATACAGTTGAGTCTGGCTAGAATAGGCAGGTTAATTAGCTACACACTCTGTAAATAACATTTTACACAGGCAAAACAGCTCGGTATCATGTTAATGCGTCTTTACTCTAGGCTTACGCAGGTCACACGTAAAAATATTGTGTATGCATCCCCATCGCCTGCCACATAAAATGCCATGCTGTATGCTTAGTTCAACAATTTAAATTGCTTCAAGCACCGTGTTTACACTCTCGGGAATATGATTTTTTCTAAAGTGACCTAACTTTAACTCCTCTTTACTGCACGAAATAGTAGGTCTCGCGTCTGTCTGTAATATGTAATACACCCTGTTTCATTCCACAGACAGACAAATACCATGTATTCGGATTACATTAGTTTAGTAGCAGTAGCAGTAGCAGTATGTTGCGTGTTTGTTTATGCGAATTTCTCAGGTGGACTCTGACCTCGACCTCTAATAGCTTTTCGGTTTATGGTTTACATGATTCATCTTGTGTAAATATGACATTGCGGAACGTAAACGTAAATGCCCGTCAGAAATACGCAATATTCTAGTTTCTAGCTATTGTCTGTTGTGTACTAGGTATCTACATAGTATAGAGTAGCACCCTCCTCGGAGAAAGTTTTGTTTTTCTTTTCTCCCTGATGCGCCGTATCGGAATGAGCTATTGATTATTTTTCTCCCCTCTGTCGCTCGTCTCGCCGTACGGTTGTTTTCGCCTCTGCTCCGCGTCCTGAATTATTGATTACACTGTGGTGGAGTCCCAGAAGCCCTTTTCTCGGGGTTCACCGAAATCTTCTTAGTGGTAGCCTAGCTCTTAGCTCTACTCTAACCCTGGGTTTAGTTTACACTAGGCTCCTCTGCAGTAAACCCAAAGATTAGGAGCGTTATACATACTTACATACTAGTTTAATTCAGTTGTACATAGCGATAGCGTGACTTCGTATCATTAGTTCAATTTTCAATTACAATGGGTTGAGCATTGAGCATTGGCTAGGAATTTCTGTTGTTATTTCTGACCCATATCGGTTTATTTATACCTGTGACATTTGGGTTCCTTTTCTCGGTGGGTGTAAATTCCAATTCGTTATGTAGTTGTGCAGGGTTAACTTTAATAACTATATAATCCAAGTCTTCCAAAAGAGCAATCAAGTCTTCCATGTAACTTTGATTAACTCATATATATTAACTATAACCTATTATATTAATCAGAATGTCTTCCGAAACTCATAATCATAACTTTAGCGTAAATGAAACGGCTCCTAGCACGAGTGAGAGCGTATGTATAGTCGAAACTCCGAATGATATTAGTAGCAGTAGCGGGTCAAACCCAGCTCGGACGCATAGGGTAGCTACTGGTAGCGAGGACCAGGGTCACCCACGGTCCGGTACCGTGCATAGTAGTTCGAGTCAGAGTCATAGGCGACGACATCAGGTTATTTTCTTGCCTTCGAGAACTGAGTCACACTCACGGTTTATTCTTATTCCGGCTCCGCCGCCCTCTTGCTGCTGTTGCTGTCGTCACAATCACAAAAAGAAAAGGTCCATATTACACAGTAGAATTTTCGAATTTTGACCCTATTTTTGATTGCCATTCCCCTGTGACCTGCGATCATTCTATTTTTCTGCATGTCAGCCAGCCCAGTGCCCAGCATGTTTCTTATTAGCGGTATTTCTGGAGATAGATATTTTTTGGTGACTTGCGTTGCGTGATGTAATTGTAATTATTGGGTAGTGTCTTTTGTTAGTGGTTTTCGTAATTATTTTTAATTGTACCTGGGTGATTTAACTTGAGTTTCGGTCTTAATAACTTGTATTTATGCTGTATTTAGATTAAAGGATAGTCACGAAGTGTCTATGGCCCAAGAGGCGAAGAATGAGAAAGCTAAAAATGCTTTTGGAATAAGATCCGACTTCGTACCCGGGTCATCCATGGAGTCCAATCAGGCCAATCGAGAGAAAGCAGCAGCAGCGGCGGCCGCTGGAGTTGCAGAAGGAGGTTTGGATGTAAGGAATTTTTCTTTAGTAAATTAGTTTATTTCTAAATTGACCAATGAAAATAAATAATATTCGGACAAAACGCAAAATTAGATAGATAATTTCATTGGATGTACCAAAGCCTTAGCAGCTTTGGTATTTTGGTCACCCCAATTAGTTAGTTAAACCGTGTCTTTTAATACAGGCTTTTGCTTCCACTAGTCGTTCGTCTTTATTCGTAAATTCAATTGTGTACCCCAGTAATTAAATCGAATTGAGACAGGCTAAGACATGTAAATTCTATAAAGTGGTTACGGTTGCAAGCGAGACATAAACTTGCATGATATGCCTCAGAAACGGAAATTCAAAACACAACTTGCATATTTTATAAGACTTTGCCTGCTTTAATAGGAGGGATATTGGGATTTTCATGTCTTTTCGTTATCGCTTGATAAAATTGAGTCATCAAGTTTCTGTTAATAGAATTTGTTGCGAAATATTTGCGCGTTTACAGTCCACGAAGTTTCTTGCGTGCATGTATCTTGGTTTTCATGAGATGTTTGTACTTCATGCGATATTAATCGTGTATCTTATCAGTATGACAATAGCAGTCGGAATGCCAGGCTACAAGTTTTGTGTGGAGTTGAAATTGAAATCCTAAGACATAAAATATTTTGGTTCTTGTTCATTTCCGACTACTCAGGTACCCAAGCCGACCGAAAAGCCCAAAGCTGAGAAAGAGAAAAAGCGGTCTCACAAACGGCGAGCTTCCACTTCTTCCTCGTGCTCTTCCAGCTCAGAATCTTCATCAGACGAGGAAGCACGCCGGAAACGACGCAAGAAAGACAAAAAGAAAAAATCAAAGAAATCCCATCATCACCACAAGTAAGCTCCGCTTCATTCTAATATGTAACGACTCTGTGACCACCACAAACGTGGTCAGGCACAGTAGATTTGTCAGTTTAGACGGTCGGTCGGAGAAAGCTGAGTGACAATTCCAGAGTTTTTGTTACCTTATGGCATTATTGTAACGATTTGTTTATATTTGAGTCACATTTTGTCACGTGACCGTTGTGTCATATTTTGGTAACCTGGAACACAGCTTTCTTCGCCATGTTTAAACTTGCAATTAGAAGTGAGTCGACTTTTACGTCAATGAAGACACTGGTAATTATCTTTCTTTTTGTGAATATCACTGAACGCTCTCTCATTGGAAGGCAACTTGCTGACTTATGAGCAGCAGCGAGGGTTTGAAACTTTTGAATTTCTGTATGTCGTTTTTTATTCGTATACTTCGTATAAGTACTTATTACAATAAAAACATAATTAATTGAATTATAATTATATAAATTGGATTTGTATTGAATCTGATTCTTATTTTTTTTCTGTATTTTACAATTTGACTCACTCTTGCTTGTTGGAGGAGTAACGACCTATAAATATATATTTTTTCTCATTAATTTTGTAAACCTATCTCTGGAGAAGTCATCATGTGGATAAACGGAAGGTAAAACACAAAGTGAATGTCTCGTCACACACACAATTGATCATAATCATAAATCAAACTCAAGTTTTTATGTTTTCTTCTTGTAAATCATATCTAAGAAAGACTTCTTCCATACACTTTTCTCTATGTATTTTATATTTATGGACGTGTAGTTAATTAATTGACTTTGACAATTTCTGAGTTTAATCTTAATTTCACTCGTCTTAGCGTTGAATTAAATTCGTTATTTGTCTATGTAAAAATGACTTAAGCTGATAAAGATGTTTATTTTAGTCGGGATTCTGGTTTTTGCAACATTTACCGAATTTGCACAACCTTTTAATTTGTTTGATTCAGCTTCGAAACAGCTTGATACATGAGATTAAAGATTTTGCTTTCACTGAACTTTCTTTTTTTCTATTGGGTGCGAAAGTGCAAAATGAGAATGTAAAATTTACACTTTTCTCTACATTTTACGTTTACTTCCTTAACTGTCTTTCACTTGTAGTTTGAACATTTGAAATTGAATGACGAGACTTCAGGCCGCGTTCTAGATAACAAAGTATTTATTTGAGTTTTATTACTATTTGAATAGGAGAGACGATAGATCCCGTTCTCGTGAGAAGGATCGACATAGGTAAGCCATATCCAAGGCTTAATTAATTTAAGTTTGATTCAAGGAAATATTTGGATTATGGGGATGGGATTGTGAGTTATTAGTTGAATTTTAAAATTCTTACCTACGACCAAGACATATCTGTCGTTCTTCTTTCAAAGATTTTCAATTTCAACCAATATGGATGGACAGTATTCAATATATTATTTGTATGTCTGCACCAATTTGGAACCGTTGACGGTCACATGCTGAATCAGGGGTGCCAAAAATGCATAATATTTTTAACGATTCAATCTCTCTCAATTTTGAAACTGATGTAGTATGCGATCGATGCCTGGGATCACTTGCTTTTACGAGCTTGCCCTTACAGTATTACTTTTGTACTTTGGTTAGATTTAAGAAAAAAGTAAGTTGAAGTGGGGCAAGTACATGCGTGTTTTAGTTAAATTGACTTTATGTGCCCCCTAAGACGCACTTGCCCCAGTTCACCTTATGTAACCTCGGGATGGATCGTACGAATATTAGTTCAAATCTTAATCCCTGATGTATGAGTCTAAATGGGCAAAATAATTAATTTTCCTCAAGTCCGGTCCTGTGTGGTTGTGATGAGGCCTCGTCTTCATCTTCTACTTTTGGTTGCTTGACCCAATACTCCATTCACACCTCATCGGACGAGGCGGGGGTTAGTCAGAAAATTGAGCTCACCTCCTGCCTCGCCACCATTGTGAACCTCCGGACGAACGGAGAGGTTCACCAGACCAACACCCCTATTGAAATTATCAGTCTACCAATGAACTACCATCATTCCACCAACAACACTCCCGTTACAATTACGGCAACAGCAGCTTCTCCTCGACCCACATCTCGACCAGGATCCCAATACTCACGTTCCAGCACTCGGTCACGGTCAATCTCCCCGGCTGGCCCGACCCCACCCAAAACCCGCTCTCCCAGCCCACCACGGAGATACCGAGAAAGGTCACCGAGGTCACGGACCAAATCCAGGTCACGCTCACGCTCTGGATCCAATGTGTCCCGAAGTTCTGTGGGTTCGGTCAGGTCTCGTTCACGGACTCGTTCCCCTCGTCACTCCATCCCTGAATCTCGTCAACAGTCTCGTTCTCGCTCAAATTCTGCTTCGAGTCATTCCAGCAGTTCTAGCTCAAAATCAAATAAAACGGGGTCACGCTCATCTTCACGATCCGCTTCAATTCCGCGTAGACGAGGGTCACCCTCGTTTTTAGATCGTAGACGGATTACCAGGTGATGGAGACTCCTTTGAAAAGGAGTTTTAATTGTTTCTGCCAAATGCTAATTTTTGTTTCTTTTTTTATTATTTTATTATTCACAGATCGAGACGCTGATTTATTATTTTGATTTTGATTCCGTCGTAGTCTCAGTGTGATGCTGGCCTTCTTTTGTTGACTCCTATCTCGTCGTTGGCTGTGTCTTTCGTACCTCCAATAGAGAAATAGTTTCTTGAGTTTACTATTGTCTTGAAATTGAAATACACGTATTTTATAAGTACAATTTTACTATTCAAATTATGATTTACTATATGCAACCAAATGTTATTTCTATGATTTTATACAAATTCCCAATAAATCTGCTCGTTATAATTCGTATTTTGATCAGTATCAGTAGCTTGGTTTATAGCTTTCTTATATTTCGAAGTATGGAGCATGGTGAGCATGTCGCATTTTAATTTTAGTTCGAATGAGTAGCATGCTGAGCATGAAATATGTTGACCTGTACCTTCCATCATCCATGTTCAGCAGGAAGTATATGTTGTTCTGATAATATATATTCAAGAAACTGACTATAAAACATGTTGACGGTTCCATATGTTGATGCTGAGCATGAAACATGTTGATGTTGAGCATGAAACATGTTGATGCTGAGCATGAAACGTGTTGATGCTGAGCATGGAACATGTTGATGCTGAGCATGGAACATGTTGATGCTGAGCATGAAGCATGTTGATGCTGAGCATGAAACATGTTAACTGTTCAATGTTATTGATACTCAACACGAGCCATGTTGACCGTGTTCATGCTCAGCAGGAACCATGTTGACTGTTACGTGTTGATTCTTAGCATGAAATATGTTGCTTATGTGGCATGCTGATCAAGTACATTATGTTTGTGCTTCGCTTTAGTTTCCACCCGAAAAGCGATTAATCCGTTTTGTAGCTTTGACTCCTTTGGTTCGCATTGCAAATTGCTAATTCAAATTGACTAATTGATTGGTATTGGTACTAACTAACCCATTGATTAACAGTGCACGCAAGAGACCAATTCCGTACAAGAGAAGAGAAGGATCCGAATATGATGTGTCCTCTTCATCAGGGTCAGGGGCAGCAAATACGACGGATTCAGATTCCGACTCGTCATCCTAATATTCTGGACGAGTCATTATACCATGCAATAAAAATAGTACTTCTCTAATCACTACTTTAGCGCTTGAATTTGGAATTGACAACTAATCTGGTCTGGTGACGGGCTATGGAAATGCTAAATGTGAGAATTAAGTAACCAAATGTTTTCAAATTAGATCTAACCTCATGTGAGAATGCTAGCATTGCTAAAACTGATGATTCCAGTAGGTTTAAATAGGTCTAGTCACAAATCTGGTCAATACCACCTAAGGAAAGGTCAGGTCAAGTCAAAAATAGGGTTGGATGACATGTTTTAAGCAATTGGATTTCATTATGTTATATTGTAGGTATTGTACTGTGACTGTAACTTATGTACTTATATGAATCTCAAACAAGACGATTAAGTAAAATAACTCAAAAACTAATATAACTTATCTGATTATGTATTTCGGTAATTTATTTGGTCAATTTTTTAACTCAAAAATACCAACGGAATCGGAATCCAAACCGTGACGCTAACCTTTTGAAAGTAATCTCCCAGACGGTTCGGAATATTGATTGAGCTTTTAGGCATAAGTGTTATTATTCGCTTTATTTCCGAAAAGTTACGGGTACGTTTGATTGCATATATGTGACAATTAGGTATATATTTGATGAAATAACTAATTTTACTGCTTCGCTACAATGTTCCGTTGAGGTTCAATCTTCGGTCGAGACTAAGGTGTGCTTATGGGACAGGAAGCATCATATCACGCATACAGATTCCAGATCAGGAAAATGCTGCCGATAAGAAGGGTCGTAGATACTTCGAATCCACCACCACTACCCGTACCCTTCGGCTCTGTCTTGTTCGGTTTTATAACTACTTTGAATTTCTGACAAACCCGAAACTCGAACGGGAAGAAGATGTGTGGAATAGCTGTGGAAATAAGTAAATACCCAAACATTAATTTAAATCCTGGGTCAACATTAAAACTCGATACAATAACTGTTTCAATTTTTAAATGGTCATAGTTGGTATTATTAATTACGGTTTTCAGCAAGGTCGATGACTGTTTCTTTCCCGAGTAGGGAGCAGCCGTGCTTCTGCGGATCCTCACACCGAATAACACTGCTGATACTGCCACAGGGTGACCATTCCCGTGCCTCGCAGTGATGAACCCTCTCTCCACTGTCCGTCTTAGTCTCGACCGAGTCGTAGTTGAAGAGCGGTGTCTTAATCTTCTGGTTGTCCGCATTCGTACATATACAATCACCGTCCAATCGGTATCGTTCCGTTCCATTTTCCGTAGAACGATTCGCTTCAGCACTAAGTGTGTTCTCGCACCGTGTCACTGGAAAGCTGTCCAGGCATAATTTCGTATTCTTGGCTACAGAGTCATTGAGGGACATTTCTTCCAATTTGTCAAAGGCTTCGAGACTGTCATTCATGTAATTCTTGGCCCTGAATTCCTTGAGCTTGGCCGGGAAGCTGGTGATGAGCTTCCCTGTTCCGTTGTCGTGAAGAAATTGCATTAAATTGATGACTATTCCCCGGCCACGTCGTTGTACATTTTGAGGTTACAGCCATTGGAACCAGTTTCAATTGGATGTTGAAAGACTTGGAGTAAGGCGAGAAACAGATCCCCGGCATCCGGATTTTGGGACAAGGATTTCAACCCAATGTTATCAACCTTGTACTCGTGTGCTGAAGTACTTTGAATCCCGTGAAGCATTCCATCCGCGAAAATCGTGTAAGTGTCTCCACATGCTAATAAAAAACAATAGCACGTCACACCTAGGTAGGTTAGTCTACCACAAACCACAACATATCCGTCCACTGTTCCCTATAGCCAGAGACAATCCCTGTAATCCGGGCTGTCGGTATATGAATGACAAATGGATGGTGACGAAATGGCTTTATATTGCCAAAACTAACAATTAGCTATTGTCGAACCCTTTGATTTGTGTCAGTGCTTACATTTTTTTTCGGCTAAAAACCCTCGGTAACCGTGTACAATCTTTCCAACCTTTCAGGGTCCAATTTGCTGGCGCTTCCTATCATTTTCCCAAAATCCGTCGTTTTTGACATTGCTTTACGCAATCCAGTTGGAGTAAAGAACATTGATCCTTTGCTAAACCTTACATCTAGATTGTAACCTTGAGGGGATTGTACCCTCGAGGAGATTGTACACTCCAAAATTGTAACACCCAGAATTGTTCCCTTTTGGACAAGGCGTGTCATGTTGTATGTCGTCCGGACATGGGGTCATGGGAAGAAGATGACCCGCTTTACCAAACATAACTGGAAATGCTGTTCAGGCAGCCATGCGTCATGTAAACAAACGTACCTGCGAGTGTCTGACTGAGTAGTCCAAATTCCAAATCAAGCCAATTTAATACAGAAATTGGAGCTTAGGTAAAGCATTGGTTGCGGTGGCGCCTGGCGGCAATAGTTTATCGTGTATAATGCCGGTACAATCTAGATGCAATTTTAAGGACCATGATTCTTTACTCCAACTCTTTAACAGTAACTGTAACCAGCCGTTGTAATTTTAAACATGCACTGTAACTGTAACCTTTAACTACGCGCAGTAAGCAGTAAATGCAATCACACGCTGGCTGAAATTCTACCGAATCGGTGTAACCATTACAACCGATGCAATAATCAGACGCGATGAAACTGTACCGATACCTAATGATAGTCCCATAATGTTCCATTGGTAAAAATCAGCGGTCAAAAAAACGCAAGAAATAAGAAACGATGGATGCTTACTGCTTACCAGCAGGACACAATACAATTTCATACGAGTGTATATGGATGGTACCTACTAGGTATACTGGAGCCTTCAACCGTCAACGTCCAAATCCACTAAAAGGATCAAAAGTCGAGACGTTCGAACTTACCCTTGAGATACTTATTACACGGATTAAATTGATCGCGAGCACATTCCATCTGGTAGGATGAGTTCGGGTGACAAACGGACCCCGGGTCCCCGAGACATTTGGATTTCGACGTTTTGTTCGGATTTTTTGTGTAGGAGAATGGAGTGTTCTCGTTGCTTATCTTTTTATCAGGTAATCCTGTTTTATGGGCTTTGATTATTGTAACTGGCACTTTCAAACATGCGCATTTTAGGTCCGTTTCATTGCACATCATCACTGAAAATGGTATTATGGTATTAATAATACTACTACTAATAATAATAGTTATTTTATTAATAATGGTTACCTGGAAAACTGTCCTTCTGCGTTAAGCAAATTTCCGCCAGTTCTGCTGGAGTCATGTTTGTCAATGGTTCAAAATACTCAAAAGGATCCTGACCAGTTGTCACAAATTTGTAAACCTTATCTTTCCATTTAGTGAAATCACAGGGCATTCCGAGCAATTTCCAGGGTTCCTTCGGAAATTCGGCCCTGAACTTAGCGGACGAAGATGTATTCGGATGTCTGTCGTAGTAACGTTCCATTGCATACACAAATTTCACAGCATTGTTTTCCCATGTCCCAAAGTCAGTGATCTGTGAAAGCCCTAGTTTTAAACTAGCTAGAACTAGGAAGGATACGAAAATAAATTGGACGGACGCCATCATTTTAGCTCCAAAAATTAATCTTGAACTTATGTAACAAATACTGAAATCTAACTCAAGTAATGAATTTTTCCAGGAAATATTACTCGGTATTTTCGGTGGTTGTTACTCAAACAAGAAATAAATTCTCCAAGAATTCTCATTCCCATGTCAACCAATACACAATATATTTCAGTAATTCACAACTAAATCTAAATTAGTTATTTACTAGTCAAAACTGGAAACCGAGAAATGACATAATTATAACCAGAAACACTGTAATTGTGACTTCTTGATAGTAAGGTCGAGGACCACCGGTCACTCCAGCGGGCATAGCTCGACGTTGTGACACATTTCCGTGTGTGTCGTTTGCGTTGGGATCCGAGCATACTTTTAGGTCGAAGGCTGTTAGGACCGATGGAATTTCTGAAATTACGAATTACGAACCAATGCAACAAGTATGCAAATCTGTATACTTATTTCATCTTCGTCAGTTAACTTAGTATTTTCTTACCGGTACGTTTCAATTTTGCCGGATCCAGCTCAAACTTCCCACACCGATAATTATAGTCAGGTACTTCACGGCAACTGAGTGGTCCATGCATGGTCGTACAGACGGAACCTTCGTATGCCACGCAAATCCCCTTTACAGCCGTGTAGTTAAACCATTTGGAAATTCGACCGCACTGAAATATTCAATTTTTCGATTTAGAAAACTTATTGATATGTTGTACTCTTGACGTATTATGACTTATGGTTCACCTCGCAAGTATCAGCAACCAAACTTCCACCGCGACCCTTGGCACAGACCATACTCGGAAAAAAGTCCAGACATCGCTTCGTGTTCGGATCCGTCTTAACCCAGAGACCATTAAAAATGGCAGTTCCATTTACCCCAGTCTCATCTTGAAATGCCGCGTGTAGAGATTCATTGAATAAATTTACAGAACCAATGTTTTCCAGCACTCTTACAAAGGAGCGTGCAATTTTGTTCCAATTCGTGAAATTACAACCAGATCCAGCCTTGTGTGTGTCTTGCATTTGTAGGTCAAGTAGTACGGTTTCAACTCCTCCGGATCGTACGACGGCTTCTTCCATTTCCAACGGTGTGAAGGTCAATTCTTCATCAGCGAATGCATTTTCCATTAGCCCTCCGATTCCACCACAAATTCCTAACATGAAACGAAATGTCACTGTCACCGCGTCACCGTTAAATGATGGAAAATTTGGGGACGCGTTAAAACTAGCACGGGAAAGCGTGATAACGAAATGTACTGCATGCGCGGTATGATATTGTACCTCGTGCCGTATAAGGTAATGTACCATGCCGGCTAAATAAAGCAAGGGTCACCGCCTATCATACGGAATGCATTTATGTACATGGCATAGCTCCGGCAAGGCCGGAACCGGAGCCGAAATTCTGCTCTGATGAAATCGGGACTGAAGCCGGAACCAAACGATATATAGAACAAACGCCTGTTATAATTGTACTAGTGAATACCCCCCGCTTAAGCGAAGCTGTCTTCAGAACTAATCACTACACCGTACTGCACATACTTTTTTGGAAAAATTCGTTGGAATTCACCGTAGTACACTGTAACCCGCAATTCTATATATTAATGGAAAATTTGCAGAAATTTAAGTAACCCTGACAACAGGATCACTGCATTCTGTACACAGGACTCATTCAGAATCACCTTCATTGCGTACTTAACCCGCGTTAAAAATTTCGATACTCTGCGTGCCCAATTACTAAATTTAAAGTCACCCTGACGACCACAGCATACTGCATCTGCTTGCTGGGTAAAGTTATTGAGCAACAAAATGAATCGGCCACATTCAAAAATCCAACTTTAAAAATTCCAATTTTCTACGTGGCCAATTAGTGAAATTTAAGTTCACCTGACGACAACCGTGTAGTACCACTTTGTTGTGAAAAGTTGTTGGGCTTCTCACCGACCGATCGATCGACAGAGTCAGCGATCGACATCTGGCTTTTATATATATTAATTTTTGTACCTTACCGATGTTCAAGACGCAGGTCATTCCCGGAAAGCAATTGATTTTCTTATTTCGTCCTTCGTCCATGTAGTCTCCGTCACAGACACTCCCTTGGACGGCAAAGCAGGGGTCAGATATATCAGGGTGATTCGTGGAATTTCGGGGTATAAAGTTCAATGGCGTGAACGAGGCATTTTGACAGGTACAAGTCCGGGTCACCTTGTTGCACTCGAGTACTGGAAGACTGTTCGGCTCGACGCAGGTTCCAGCAAAGGAGGTCGTGGCTTTGAGTCTCGCGTGATACAGGCTCAAGGGTTCACTTTTCATGACGTATTCCCCGGTGAGGGCTGTGTAGAGTTCAGGTGTACAGGGTTGACCGATGAGAGCCCAAGGGTCATCCGGCAAATTCACTTTTATGTCTTCATCCTTCCGCTGGAGTTTGTCGTGGAAATTCCGGAGAGACTGGAGGTACTTGTGTCGATTTTGAACGAAATAATATTGATGGTCGCTTTCGGCGAGAATAGCGGGCTTACCTTTGGTAATGTTTTGTTTGAGACCCTGACCAGAAAAACTACGTAGCCTTCCCTCTACACCTTGATAAGCTCCATGCAGCAGTCCATCCTCATCAGTTCCATTTGGCAGAGTACCATGGTCAGTTCCGTTTACTAGTGCACCCTGACTGGAAGTGCCTGGGACTGTGAGAATTACTTCGAGAAATTGGACCAAAATAAAATATCGCAAAACTTGTTGAGTGACACAGTTTCTACGCTTTAAATTCATTGTTAGATTTAACTTGGAGATCACACCCAGGGTAAAGTATAGAGAACAACACAAAATCAGAATTCAACGAAGAAAATCCTTGACCCTATAATTCAGATAATATAATGGTATTGGTGCTCAGTTCAGTGTTTGCGGTCACGTTCTCGTTCTGCACAGCTCTTTCCGTGGAAGAATAACGACAGACAAGCGACTGATTTTCGAAATGACCGCGCTTTTTAAGCTTGCTAGCCGGACAACGCCATTTCTACACAGACGCGCGTAACTTTGAAATACACACGACGAATATCGACCTTATAGTAATGCCACAATGCTACAGTTACTTCAATTCAATTCAATTAATTACCTACTAAGCCTCAGTAAAAAAATATTGGTATATGTTTAATTAATCACAAAAACGGTTTCAAAAATTCTAAATGTGAAGACACCCTCGTATAGACTCCAGGACTATTTGGGCGTCCGCAGCCTATACCAAATGAAACAATGCCTTCTTGAATCCAAACTCCATTTTGTTGACATGCTAGCGGTCCACCACCGTCACCCTGCAATTATGTCAACGAGTTATACAGTATTGGCTAATGGCTATATTACCGTGAATTAGTATTGAATTAACAACAATAATTAACTTACATCACAAGCATCTCTCCCCTCAGCCCCAGCACAGAGTCGATTTGATGAGAGTTTATATGCTGGACCAAAGTGTCTCTTAAGGCTTTCTTCGCACTTGGCCTGATCCCAGACTGGAACTATGATTTCTTTGAGTATCAACGAGTGCTGTGAATCTATATAAGTTCAATGTCAATTAAATATTCAATTTTTTTCTCAAATGTTAGTAGATATAAATATTCAGTTCCAAATCTGCAAACTTCTCAATATTTCACATGGATTCCACCAGATGAGGTATGGTTGTCATCAGGTATATTTAGATAGCGCATCTTGGAATTTTTAAAAATCCAGCCTAACCGTAATTATTGAAACTGAACTTAAAATAAAGTTCTAAAACGAACCATCACGAATACATAAACCTAACTGTCTACTCTGGTAAAAGCATGTTAACCTTATACTGTACTGTTTCGTATATGGTTTTTGTGCTTCACGAAGCGTTCTAACAGTATTACCTTAACCGTAAAGGCTTAAGGATAATCTTACTTTCACTCTGTCGTCCCCAGCCGGTAACAACGCAATTTTTCGCTGTTCCCTTAACAGATGCATTTAAATTTCCAGTTTTCGACAATTTTGAATTTGGCAAGCAGATCGGAGCAATATTTTCTCTAGTATCCAGATCCGGAATTGCACGAACAAGATCCAGAACCGCAATATCATTTTCCAGAGTCGCCGTAAAGTTTGGATGCAGAGTCATGCCGTTTACTAAAATCTTTATTGTAAGTACTAAGTTATTAAAGCGTTTACGATTCAGGTCACGGGTGTTCGTATCAATTCGAGGTGTCGAATCTAAATTTCGTATACATACTACGAGCCTTAGCTACGTACCTCGATATGTGGAATAGCTTCCGAATTCGCAGAAACATCATATTCTCCAGCACGGATTTTTAGACGCTGATTCTTCTTTCCAGTTGTATATGGACTCAGACAATGAGCGGCCGTCAGAACGGTTTTATTCGAAATAAGTGATCCACCGCAGATGTAGAGGTCATCCTTGGCTTCCAGAATTGCTACCTGCAGTGCAATTAAAATTAGATAGGTAATTCTTAAGTAAATCATACTTAAAAACTGTTCCGGACACGCGTACATGCCAGGGCCATTCCTTAAAAGCAGCTATGGAATCCACGTTCCCTTTAATTGACGCAACTCCACATGAAATACCGGTCCGATTTATTCTGATTTCCGGATTTGGAATAGGCTTCGAAGCATTTGGCAGTAATACTGGTAAACTTTTGACCGGGTCATCGAAGAAACAACACACTTCTGAATCTGATATACCGCAGTAACTGTAAATTTGACCCTTCCTATGAGGTAACATATACGAATATTAAATTATAACTTATGCTACGTGCGTGCGGTTATTGACTGCGGTTGAAAATTCTTTACCGTGTCGTACAATTCCAGTATTCCATACATTCACAGGAACGTTGATTCTGGTTTAATCCGTCTTTCGTTGTCGTATTCGATCTTAACGTTGAATTAACTTTTAATTTCAGTTTGGTCACGGTAATATTTCTGGTTTGATTTTTCTGAGTTTCGGCTCGAATTAGTAGTAACATACATGACGTAAAGTATAATGTTAAAGGAATTAATACTGCAATTCTAAAACCCATATTAACTTTGCACGTTTTGCACCAATAAATACCTAACCTGAATTGACAATGCGTTCTTATCAGCAGAGATGGGTTTGGCACTAATGGTGACGTAATACAGTACGTACCTAATGATTCAGTTTCTTATGGATTCGTTATTGCAGATTCACTGCATAAAAGCTACCTGTACCTGTATGCCGATTGATGTTGTACACGACTGTAGATTGAGATTGAAATCAATAGATACATGCTAAGCTAATCTGGCAGTGCGAAAAAATGAAAGTTGTTTATGCTAATCAAACGCATTATTATGGGGGATCTTAAAGATGTCAAGATTCTTCATTTTCAACCCTTTGATTGAGTGATAAATAATAATTAAGTGTGTAATTGTTTGTACGATTCTATTGTGCGTGGTTCGTGGAAGCCAAGCCAAACCATAAACAGGCACATGCCATAAAGGGGCTTGTTTTAAGCTATGGTAATATTGTTTGGTTAAATATTAAAACAGAAAATTACCGATAAAATGAAGTAATACCCGATATGGGTAGTATCTACTTGCGTTAGTAGTTTTCCAGCTTGTTTCGCAGACTTATCTATGCAGTAAATATCTCAAGTGCATTTGGACTTTGGAATTACAATAAATGGTTTGTTTTGTAGCAATAATATAATGTGAATCAGTATGTATGTACATACTGATTATAAAATACGATTTTGATACCGATAACCTCTAACAAGCCAGCGCATTAAACTACGAAACTTTGGATGGGACTTGGGAATTCCAGCCGCAGTATCGATAATCTCATAGATTTTCTATATTCAATTTATTTCGCAAAATCGTTTTCTTTGATTTTACATATGTATATACCTTGGATTTTACAAATTTCGCTGGAGTTCACACACTGTACGCTACTCACTGTGTTCAATTTAATTAAGTGGACCCTTAACGTGCTATTTCTGGGTAGCAATTAAGCAATATGCTTCGCATTTGAAAATTAAACCGGTTCAAATAATGTTGGATTGAGCAATAGCTATGCTATAAGTCATTGTCAAGGACAAGAGCGTCGACATCGAGAATTACCAATAGTGAAGTGTGTGTTTTATTGTTTCTTCGGCATTTAATGTATGTGTGTACTCTGATATATGCATTTAAGTGGTTTGACTTTGATACGATAATCACAATAGAATTACAGATTGAAGAGGAGGAGCCCACTCCACGTGGCGTGCATAATTGTAGAATTATTGTACAACAAGCAGCTAAATGGCACATCCTGAACCTATGCATAGCTAATAGACATTATTAATTTCGAGTATCGCTATGTATTATATACACATGCCTGGGTGATTAACAAACGTGGAACGGTTTCTACAGTTCCTGGAAACAACGACGATGATGGCTTTAAAATTAGTTCACGTATTTTATTCAGCACGTACGCTTATTCTAAGTTCTAAGCACTTACTTATGTAAGGTGCAGTACAATACAACTTACAAATACAATATAATGGGATTACAAAATAATTGCAAACTTCCAGTCGAGATCCGATGCTCTATAATGAAATTAATAAAAGGTATTTACGAAAATTTTAGATTCTCAAAATGAACCCGATTTCCGGTAATTGATTTGAATCTGGCATTTCAAAGCGGAATAAGACATTTGACAGGTCACCGCATTGAACTGGGGAGCTGAAACTGAGTTTCTGACTTTGACCAGTTGGTGGACCCTGAAAATTATTGAAAAATAAATTAATCGGCCAATGGTCATAGTGGTAATGGAACAAATATTTCACGGTGATATTTCGACTGCCTACCATGAGGGAGAATTTGGCATGGTACCAGGTACAGGGTAAAATTGGTACTGGGTTTTCAAAGTTCACATGAAATATTTCAGAAGGACGAACTACAGGAGTGACCTGAGTCGTGGAAGCAATTGGACAGTAGTTCTCTGTCATGAGCTCAATGTCCATGTGGTATTTTCCATGTGTACCGGCTTCCAGCGGTCCGAAGAAACCGTAGCTGACAATTGAAATTGGGCGATTTGCACGAAATCTGTGTCAATTGCGAGCGCAAAGAAGTAAAACGGAAATTCTTAAAATTCGGCGATTTGCTACGCAATGTCTTATTACAAATGTATTAGCTTTCGATATTTGACGCATACCTGACAACAGCCGTGCACTTCCCGCATGACAGGTCGCCAGGATTCCAAGGACTCGCACAGAGTTGACCCAAACGACGAACCCTGTAGACCTCAGATTTACTGAGCTGAGCTATTCGACGGAGCTCGGAAAATCGCTCCACTTTATCGTCCCCACATTTCCGGTCCGGGTCCCCGTCGCACGTTGTGCCTTTTTTACTGACCAGGGTAGGCATTGTGACAATTGGAAGAGATTTTTTTAAATTGAAAATATAGTATTTGTATTACGCGTCTACAAACTGTGAATCTCCGTATAGGTACGTGTAAAAATGCGAAATTGATTTGAGGTCGTAATCCACACACTGTCAACGTCAACTGTCGCTATATCAGGCAAAAATGAACGATACCCTTCTGATTCACCTTCACCACTCAACTGATAATGTAATAGATAATGTATAGGTAATATGGACTGACGAGCAAAAATTGATATCTTGTCCGTGTCTGTACATATGTGTACTAAACTAAACCATGTTAATTAATAACGCGAATTCTGTAGGCAAAATAACCTCACGTTTACGTTTATCAAATCAGGTAAAAACTCGTGAGTACGGCGAGCACAAGACCAGGACATGAGGTTTGGTGAATTTCATAATATATCTATGTATGTATTATTGAACCATTTCAGTGTGATTTGTCACACTGTATTAGCACTAACACAATATATTGCATCCGGTGATAGCATTACCAATTCGTTAAAATATATAAAAGTTTCGGTTCCTGATATAGTGTGCGAACCCGGAGATCGGGTACATATTTCCTAACTTAGCACGATTGCGTTTAAAAACACTAAAAATTGTTAGCTCGGTTAAGACTACTCTTCTGTTAGGGAACCGGATTGCCACTTCTCATGCATCTATCTATAATATTTATATGTAATTGGGATACTTCAGTTCATCCATCCTCACGATATCTAAATTAAGTATACAATAGGCAATAGGTAAACTATTGTTAACAAAAGCCCGTGACCTAAGGCCGGAAGCTTTTTATGGTAACCGCCTTGCGGTGTGAATGTATTAGATTCAGAGAAATAAGTAAAGCCTTGAAGCCTACACAATGAGACATGCTTTAGAATCAGTATCAGTATGCAGACACGTATACACTTCTTTACAAAAGCAAAATCATTTAATGGGTTCTTTGTACAAAAAGCTAGCTCAATTATGTTGGTGATTGGCCCAGTCGCGCGCCACCGGTCACTAACAACTAGGCTATCAAAGTTACCTATACACTCCTAAGGTCACCGCTAAAATACTGCTTCTTCATGTCTGTTCAAACAGTAGACATGCATGGAAACTCATTTCCACCATCGCATGTTCGGAACACATTAGCAGAAAGGAGAGTCAATTATATAAAACTTTGC
Source organism: Ceratophysella denticulata (assembly GCA_034694925.1). NCBI lineage: Eukaryota > Metazoa > Arthropoda > Collembola > Poduromorpha > Hypogastruridae > Ceratophysella > Ceratophysella denticulata. The sequence continues at coordinate 25,535 of JAQFYT010000355.1, forward strand.
GGAAAACAATTGAATTTATATCTACAGTTACTCCTACGCTACGACTAAAACGCCAGTTTAGATGATGAAACTTTAGGATTTTCGGTCACTTGCTATATAGCTCTGCTTAATAGCCCATACTGGTGTGAATAGTAGCCGTGAGGTGACAGGTGACAAAAGCTACATACCTATTAAAATGTTAAGAAGACATTTCCGAAGAATCAAGAAATTAGGTACTCAAGGGAATTCGCGCATAAAATGAAGGCTTGCTCGAATTCTCATTTGCTCCCAATAATTTCGACTTTTCGACGACATTTCGACGCAGAGTTTCCAAAATTCAGCCAATAGCATCGCAGAAACAGAAATCCAACGATGAATTGGTTAGGTTAGGTTTTCCTAAATCGCCAGAACACATTTCCTGGATTCAAGGAAGGTGTGGCTACGTTCATCAGGGTGTTCTGCTATTGGCTGAATTTTAGAAACTCCGCCCTCTGTTGCACCTGCAATGTAGGGTTTGTAAATATGCGTCCCGGAGTAAGATGATCTCCACCTTAATAAGCGTCTCGTTCTTATAAGAAGGACTCCCATAATATGAGCCCCAATAAAAAGATCCCCGCTACAACCACGTGCTCCAAAAAGTGCTGCAAAAATGTTGCTAAATGATACTAATTTAAGTACGAAATGCATGAAATTGCTACAATATCAATTGTAGACATGAAGTATTGCGTACTTCATAACTGATTGCAAATTAAATTAACATACAGAGCATTGAAATATAGAGAGGATTGTATTAGTGGGGCACTTATTACAACGGGACTCTCATTCAAACGTGGATCTGTTTACTCCAGAATTTCTAATAATTAAATATATGGACGCTTTCGTACAACTGCCTTCCTAATTATTAGGTAGGTACCTAGTACACAACTCAATAATTAGCTTCTCAGCTGCATCAGTAACCCGGACTCATATTAATGTTGTGTAAGGTCATGTATCAATTAATTGAACTAATTTAGAACAAATAACTTGCTAATACATATGTTTTGTGTCGTTATTGCTACTAATCCTCAACAGGACATGCGGAGATTCCTTCCTAACAGCGTAGGTATTTATACCAATTAATCTATTAATCAAAATATTTGCATTAAATAATTATTTCCACTGGCTTGGCTTGAAAACTGCTCAAATTTGTAATTCTTTTCTAATCGCGTTCAACTTTTAACTTAAATATTACCAGTTGACCCTTGCAGTCCATCTCCATGCGGACCAAATACATATTGTAATGTGAGTCCTACTGGAGCCGCCGTCTGCAGATGTCTGTCAGGTTAGTACATAAATGTCAATTCTTCTGAGGACAGTTGCCAATAGTAAATAAAATTCCTGATACCTCGATGAAACACTGATTCACGTGACTTTATGTTACAGGTTATTTCCCGAAACCAGATACAATTACAGGTAGGTAGGAATTCATCAAAAGTCGACGATATATGTATACAGAATATTAAAATTTTCCGAGTAGGTATATCAAAGATTTTGATCTGTTTTGTACAGGATGCGGTCCGCAGTGCACGTACGACGACGAGTGTCGTAACCACGAACGGTGTTTTGGGAACAAATGTCAGTCCGCGTGTCAAGCCAACACTTGCGGAGTTAATTCCGATTGTGATCCTGTCAATCATCGAGCAGTCTGCAAATGCAGAAGGGGTTACATTGGTAAAATTGTGCAAGAAATACTCCAATAAAGCTTTTAGTATTCTTCCTGATTCGGGCGGAATTATGTGATTT
>JAQFYT010000356.1:0-27258 GCA_034694925.1 Ceratophysella denticulata
GAAAACCTATTCTAGGTATGTATTTACTGGTTGGTGCAATATTCTAGTCAATGTCATATTGCCAGTAGCCTTCTGGTACCAAGGTGCCGTAAGGCAGGTTTTTCATACTTTGACCAAAGGTATAGGATGGTATAAGTGTCGGTTTAAAACGCTGTGTTCACTCGAGGGGGTCCCCTTGTAAGTCAGCTAATTGATTTAACATTGAACTTGCACACCAAAGTACTCGAACTTGGTTGCATAATAATTATTGTGATTTACTTTGGGCCGTTCTGACACACGAACTGGGGACAGATCCTTATTCCAAAATTCTGTTAAACATAAAAAAATATACAAATGTGTTACTTTTTAACCTTGTATTTCCTGAGTTCAGAATTCAATGAATACAATTTGGTCCTTAGAATCATGCAATCTTTCACGATTCACCTGGCAAGTCTACGTTCAAAGATTGTAGGCTGCAACTTGTGTGCACGACCAATCCTTATTCCAACTATAACAAACAATACATGCATGACACATAATACCACATACGCTGTAAGCTGTACCTATACCAATTTACTTACGGTGTTTTGATTTCGATTTGATCAAATTTCCAAGTCTGATAATTACAATATTTTTGAATCCATATTGTAAAATTTTGTTTAGCAGATTTTAGAGCGGTTTCGTCGTTGTTGGATACGTAGAACAAAACTTTTCCCTTGGGTGAAATGTGAAATTTGAATAACCGTTGTATGGTTCTTTTCACTTAGAAGGCCGTGGTACAAAATTGCATATGGAACCAACAAGGTTTTCCCGGTTTTAATTGGTGACAAAAACTCTTCAGGGCCACTTGGGTACAACATTCAAGTCTTGCCCTTTCCAATGTTGACACGAACTGCCTTTGAAATTGAAAATTAGTACGAAACATTCTTGAAAGCTAGCCATGACTCAAACTCTTCAGTCGTGAAATAGGTCACAGGTTTATCCGGTGCCGGAGCCATTTCAATTTAAATAATTTGGAAAAGTGAAAACTGGTGTACAGCAACGCTGACTCGAAACCTCCACACAGAAAAGAGTGATATTGTTGTACTGCACATTCAACGCTATAGTAACAAATATATCGATACGAAGGTTTTTGGTATTATACACAAATGACGTCGCGCAGGCACAACAGATCTGGACTTCATGGAACAGTTATTATCAACCGCTTCTGACAACCCAATCAACAGAACAAAGTTGATTTTCACGACGTTGACAGAAAACCCAGTGTCAATTCATCCCAAGGTTGAACCGTACTGTTGTCTCCATGCTGCAAGTACAAAAACGTGTTGTCTCTATGCTGCTAGTTCGCTCCATATGTTGATGTCATCCCATTGATTGGGCAGCCTCTCTCTCCACGCTGCAAGTGTTCCTTTCAAATCTTGAATAAGCACTGGCTGTCGACTGTCTGTGTTTGCAGAGCTATGCTTAAATAGGGCACACTGTTCCCCAGTGCCGAATACACTGGCTGGCTCTCTTCAAGCTCGACAAATTGTTGGAAATAATAGACTAGTGGAATGTGCGCATTTGTTATAGTTGACGGAAGCGAATGCAAACACCGGAGAGAAACCTGGTATCCATCCTCCAGAATCTTGTAAAAATCCCCCACCTTTCCACTACAGCTCAGTGTTGACATTTGGTTTAGGCACAAAAATGCTTCAAACAGCTTTCTTCTGGGTGTCGGCACATTCATCAATGCATCCAACGCCGATTTCAATGCCATTTGATCCTTGGCAAGTGTCCAATCCAACAGTCTCTACGTCATCATCTGGTCGAGACCAGATGAACAAGCCGTCCACTAACTGTCCCTGCCATTCCCGGATTGTTGTTTCCACGTATGCACTCGTAAATCTGTAGTGTAAGCGAGGCCAATATTTTGATTAACAATGGCAAAACAGCATGTATGAAACTGGATGTGGATGCAGTTCCTGCCAATCTTAAAATGCTTTGAATGCATGCCAACGAACTGGTCACATGTGCCTATCAAAATGCTATTCGCCGAACCGCCAAATGCTCCTTCATATCAAGAGTTGCAAATGAAAATTTACAAATGGATTTCTAACAATAAACACTCTGCCAAATATGCTAGGGACATGTTTCTTCACCACACAACTCACCATTTCCGGATTCCGAAGTCTGGTTAGAAACATAGTCAATGCATCAAGCCAAATGACCGATGGGTAAATCTGTTGTTCAATCAAATCTCCAGATGCCTCATTGATTGACACGGAGAATCGCCTTTCAAAAACAGAAAAAGATCAGGATTTTCCAGCCCCATCACAAAATCCAGGTATTTGCTATATGCATCAAGGCATTTGGTTTGATTCGATGACTGGTACAACCTTTCTCTATTCAACAACCCAAAATCAACCGTCATTCCAGATGTGGATATCATCAACAACCTAACTATAAATTGCAACATGCTCAAAACCACAAAATACGGAATCTCAAACTCATCCGTCTTTCCTCTGGATCGCCCCCACTCGATAACCAGTAAGATCAATTCCACTGCCAAATATTTGTTGTCGGGAAGATTTGATGTTCCAATAGCTAGCTTTCCCAAGCAGGATACAACAATTGGAATCAAGAGTCTTCGGTGAGGATAAAAATGCTCCGGTCGACTAACATCAATGTTCAGAATATTGATATAATAGTTAATGGCGTTGATGTCTTCCCGAAGCACTGCTTCAAATGGGTTGATCCACCCCTACAATCTCCTGTCAAGCACGGGAACTATCGTTTTAGTGGACTTGCGAACCAGCAACCTGGTTTCCATTTGTGCAATTCAAGCAGCTAAATATCTACAAAGTAATCATCTTGGCTCCCAATTCCATATCTAAACCGTTGGAAATTATTTGAGAAATCAACATTGTTCAGCATTTGCTTACACAGCAGATCCCTCGTGCTTTTGTAGTACCGAAAGGCAAAGGTCTCCAACCCCTTTCTCAGCTGCTTGGACTTTGAGATCAATTCTACGCACTGTTCAACGACATGGATACTCACGTCAATACATTCCACTAGCAGCTTTTCATCAGAAACAAGTTGTCGGTTGTTCCAAATCACCTCGTGTATCATCTTGACAATTGTTCCATAAACCATCTTGTCACGACCTGTAATTAATATTGTTTGAAACCCCACAAACATTCCTCCCGAAATTCCTCCATCTCCAAGTCTTGTTAGAAATGACACCACAAGCCGTCGTCAGATACACGACCCTAGCAGGCGTCAGCAGCAGCATATAAAATTACACATGAGAGTATTTGAAATATTTTTGTTGGCTTAGCAACAGCTGTGCTTAATCCTCAAAAACCGAGCTTAAACCTCCTCCCGAGCAGGTTTAAGTTTTGGATTAAGTTAATCCTGTTTTACCGGCTTAAACCCTTTCGTGAATGCTGTTTGGATCAACCTTTTGAGTTAATTCCAATTTTCGGGATTAAACCGTTACCTGAATGTTGCCCCAGAAGTTTAAGCAATGCAACTATGTATTCAAGCCAAGCGATTTTCTCGGGTTTGACCCGAATTTAAATATTCCTGTGCCCGAGATTTCAAAAAAAAATATGAGTTATTGGATTTTACAAGAAGTTTTATTCTCATCCAAATACTGTAAATGATTTCCAATAGTAATCTACATTGAAATAAATGTTTTTGGAAAATTGAAGAAAATTGAAGAGTCTGAACTTTCCATCTTGATATTTGTCTGGAGTTTCTAATAATCCAGCATACCCTCTCAACATTCTTAGGAAAGTGTGGTATATGTACTACATATTAGAGCTAAATGACATATTAGCGCTTGCTACACAGCTAACTGCAAACTGTTTTTTCGGCCAGCGAGAAGTCCCTATATCTTCACATAATTTGGAATTACGCGATTTAAGGAACTTGTTATTGTTTATACGTAATGCCGAACTTCCATAAGATTATAATTGCAACTTGCTACTCATATCTTTTAATACTCAAATCGTAGAGGTTCGTTGTTTGGTGCCATGGATTCAGGGTGAGACTAGATACAATATGAAAGAATGAATGCTTGACTAATGTTCACTAAATCAAAGCCGGGCCAATATGTAGATCGTTCCTTGGCTTACGGACCTTCAAATAATTTCGTTCTGCTGTGGACCTCGGTTGTATTAAATCTCAAGGTGGACGCATTTTTTTTAACAAAAATGTTAAATATATCCGAGGTTATAGAAATAAACGTTGAACCTCATTTTGGTTTAACAAATATTTTTAGCTAGTAGAATTCCGCAGCACTTGATTTAATTTTAGATAGGCCGCACTTCTTTACAAGAATCAACTACTGGAAAACTACTGGAATTTAGAAACTGTGAAGTGGATTTTCTTGTGATTTACATTCAACCATGTACTAAATTGTAAGCAAAGTGTGCCATTAGAATGGGCCCTATCATTATTATCGCTCTAATCTGAAATGTTGCTTAATTCTTGTATCATGGTTTTCTGAACATCGGTACTCCAGTGCGGTACTTGATTTGGCACAAGCCAGATACCTGTGCACATAAAACAAAGGATTAGCTTGAATAGTTCAGCACTGGTCCAGTACAGTTTGTTTTCGTTGTCCAAAACAAAGTTACCCAGGAATAAACTTCAAAAATTTGAACGAAGATGCAGTTTTTATTTGTTGCATTTCTTGCACTTTGCGCAGTCGCTTCTGTGAATTCAGAATTGAGTAAGTCCAGATTTATATATAACGTATATTCAGTTCAACCGAAAGCGGAATCTGAGGATAAATATTCAATAATTATTAAAAGATGTAAAAATATTTCTACACAATTAAATAACATTTTATACATTCACGAAACAGGGTCCTCTGCACCAATTCCAGTTAAAACCCAAGTCGGAAACAAGTTCACTGTACTTGCAAAACAGTACCATTTTGACGGTGCAGAAAATGCTTTGGTAAGACCAGTAAAGAATATTGACTATCACCCAACAAATAAAAATGTTTTCGACTGCAGTAAGGATGATCATATTCATATTATTTATCCTTGTCCTATACCCATTTGCAGAAACCATGGTTCGACTCAATGGAATTTTGTCAGGCTAATGGCTGGGAACCCGCACGAATTGACTCTGCCGAAGAAAATAGAATTGTTGCCCAATTGTTGCTAGACAATTTCGGTTAGTTGATTCACATAGCAGAATATGATTTGTCGTTATATTTTTTTTAAAAAAAAATACGCGTTTTATCCCTGTACAGGTTCATCCCATGTATTTTGGCTTGGTGCAAGTGACTGGGGTCAAGACGGACAGTTTTACTGGTTGAGGACAGGGCAGAATGTTGCTTACAACAACTTTGCAGCCGGATACCCGAGCGGTGGACGAAAAGAGAGCTGTATTTACGTTTGGGGTGACGGACTCTGGTATGACCAATTCTGTACTGTAGCCGATGTGAGGCCGCTATGCCAATCTGTGTCTTAATTTAAATTATGTACATTTCTAATTCAATAAATATATTTTATTCAATACGTTACGTTATACAGAATACTATATACGTAGACAACTAAATATTTCACACAAGGACAATTTAATTCGTATCTCAAAATCCTACTAAATCCTAGTACGTATTTTGCTACAGAATTCGCGGTCGCTCCATTGTCATTCTAAGCCATTATTATACTTTCATAGGTCATCATAAGCCTGAAACACACTCTGACAATATTATTGAACATTGAAAACAGCAATTTTACCCTAAAAGTCCCTTGCACGTTCATCCATTAAGACAATAATTACTTGTGCGTGCTTTCCTCGCAGTGACTAAACAACTAATTAAATGTACATAATTATCAGTATTAAATTATTAATTCACGCTGTCCCAATTCTTAATAATCACACCATTTTAACACCATTGTCTGGCCCTTGTCAAAATAGGTACATTGAAAATTGTCAGAGCTAATGTCTGTCACTCCTTCACAATAAAGTAGGTCAGGACGGACAAGGAAGACTTACTTTTAATTATACAGCTAATTTGCATTTTAAAGCACCCAACAACACACCTACTAAAGTGAGTATGACTGAACTAACCAGTATCCTTTCAATCGAATCTGCACTTCTTGAATAACATATGGACATTGCATGTCCAAATACGGTGTATTATATTGCATACTGCCTTGTTCCGTTCATGCCGGAATCATGAATTTTTATGTAACTCAAGATCATTGAAATAATCTGATTTAAATTAATCTAATTCACTTTTGACCGATATTCAAGCACGTATTTTGGGTAAAGCATACAACTGGTACCGTCCCAAATATTTACATATGTATTTCGACAACTTTTGGACAAACTCACCTGACAAGAATAGGTAACTAAGTATTTTTTTGGAATTGACCGGCTAAGATTAGCATTTCAAATCGTGTATTGTTTTGCATATTGTGATGGTATCTTTTATACTTCAGACCAACCAACTGTGTACCTTGTATTATAAAACCCTAAATTATCCCACATTGGTTGGATAATTTGCATCAAAAAAATTAATCTGTTTTGAATAAAATTTCTAGTATTTATCCATATAAAGCATCAATTGTATGTACTCTTCGATATGTAGATTACAGTATCATCCACAATTCGCCTCTTCAGAGTCTTCGTAATTCACTCGAGATCATTTTAATTATAAATAATAATGAACCAAGATAATTAAAATGTCGCAACTGTGATTGGGATACAATGCACGATTTATTTAGTAATTTTCCATCATATCGAGTCATTCTATCACAAGGTTAATTTAAAATTAATATTACTATTTTTCCCATTTAACATATGTCATAATGCCAAAATTATATAGCGGAGATTTTAACTTTGACTTTCCCTTTCTTGTACAACTTTTTTGGGGGTACATATCAAGTCTTATTCGCGTTTGGATATGACTTGATAATTGATAGTTTGCGACTTGTGACAAGATTGGGATCAATAGAGCTTATGTAAGCAATGAGTAAACTGATCCAGTTTCATAAGCTGGCAGATCACAGGGTCAGCTTCTACTCAATTTGTTGAACATACGACGACGGCGAGTACCAATAAAATAAAAATCGACACTGTATCGAGACAATAAACCAGAGCAATGTCATAAACAATCTGACTTTACGTGCCTAGCTTAACTACTTTTATAATTACCAATTAACACATAGTGTCCATGTTTACTCAACCAGTAAATGTAATGGTCCTTCCAACTTCAAACCAAGTCAAGTACTCAAAGTCGTCAAAATGGGCAGGTACATCAGTTTTTGACGGGCAACATGAAGTCTAACTAGTCACATATGTGTACTAAATAAGTATAGCTAATACTTGTAATTGAAAGTCATTGGAACAATAGTCTGAGAAAAGGACTTGCAATAAAACCCACAGTTTACAATTACAACTTTACAAGTACTATACGAAGGTATAGCACCCATTTGGAATGTAATCCCGCTTAAAGAACGAGGACCATTGTTGGCCTCTCCTTCCGCACAAAAACTCATGACACGGAGGTAGTAAATGTGTGGAAAAGTAAACGGAACAACCATCAATCAACCTGTAGGAAACGCGGCTGCTGTGGCCAAGAAATCAACAATTAAAATGCACTACTATAAAGCCACTTGCAGACGCGTGTGTTGGTATAGGTAATTGGGTTACGGTAATCGGAAACATCGTCGTCATCTCTCATTGTTGTGCAGTGAAGACAGTATTCCAAACCTTTTTGGGTTACGCCGTAAGGGGCTTATAAACGAGACCCAGTGGATCGATCGGCTAATTTGGGTTATTTTTTCTTTCGATAGTAGGTGTCAATTCTTAACTGTCAATACTTGTTTAACAGCCATTTGAATTCGTATTTATTTATATTTGTTTACAATTTGCGAAATATGGAACAGAGGATGGGTCAGTTGCGGAGCGGCGTCATTTTTACACAGAACTATGATACGCGCCGTCATTTAGAACACTCAATTAAGCACCCGCTAACCAAGTATTTCTAAAAAAACATGGCGCTCTATTGTTTAGTTATTAAGCATTTTTGGTGAATGTAGTAAAATTTTAATTTGGAAGGTTAGATATTCGTATCAAATATGATTAGATTCAGAATCAATACGTCTGTCCAGAACTAAGAGTAAAAATATCTAAACATACAATTGTATAGCAAATTGTAATATGCCATTATATAGACACATGTATTCAAACTACACCTACGTATTCTCTTACAAATACTTCTGATCTAGGTTTGCGTTCAGGAGTTTGAGGCTTGCCGAAGTTCAAAGTATTTTATCCAAATCCATATGGTAAATCTGATCAAACTGCCACTGACAAGATTTTTTTTTACTTCAGGTATTACATAATATCACGAAGTGCTACACTATAAGCCGACTTAGGCCTGAGTATAAATTTTAAATGAAGAAATATAGATCAATTGTGTGATGAGCACGTAGACCCGTAGGTACACAAAGTCCACTAACCAGTTTGTTCCAATGACAGGGTCTCCTACAGCTCAATTAGAAGTTGTATCATCCCATGCTGGCAGACGGTCCATTCTACATTGTACTTTAAATTGGAATTGCCCAAAACGTCTGTCTACTCACGAGTAAGTACTCCATTGTTTACTAACTTTGCTCGGTGTACCTTATGTAAGAGCAGTACAAGACAGAAGTCACTTACCCTTTCTGTGCTCTACGAGGAAAATATCATGTAGTTGTAATTGTGCCTTATGCGATACACGATACACGGTTTCGTTTTTAATAAATCGTCATCCCGGCCCGCCCAATGGTACCAGCTTATATAAATGACACAGGTGAGAAAATTGGCATTAATCAAATACACGTTGAATGTGATTTTGGGGCTTGTGCGGTTCTGGAAGTTTGGGAAGTGTCGAAGTATGTATAAATATCTGGTGAGTTCCATTTTGATCTGATTTCAATTGCAAAAGAACTCATCGGAGTTTGTCGCTTTAAACGAAAGCAATTCAAATTTAAAAGAGTGTACAACACATAATACATAGATTCTAAGTCATAGCGTGAGCGTGAGTGAGATAATTTTTTTGTGTTTATGTAGGTACGTATGTTGAAAAACTGTAGCATTAACTTGTGGGAGTACTTTATGGATTTTTTAAAATTAAATAAAATATTTAATTTAATTAATTTGCTTAATTTGCTGCTGCCTTAATTTGCCAATAAAGCGTTTTTGTAATAAATTTTTTGGTAGAGAGGGTCCGCTCCGCAGTAAGAAATATCATTGTTCTCAAGATCCAAGCAATTACTCAAACTTGAATTCGTAAGGCTATGAATTATTGCTCACCGCTCACCTAGCTACAGGCACTAGCTCTGAAAACAAATGCCATTAATAAAAATATTTATATAATCTCAAAAACATTTGCAGAAATTATTTTTACGCAAATAGTAGCAATTATTTAAGCATTCTTAAGCTAATAGAATAAGTTTAAAAATAACAGTTACTACTGAATTTTTAACATTCCCAGTTCCTGTACTACCTGTTCCTGACCTTCGTGATAACCGTTGTGACGCCGGCTCCGATACCCATCGAAGAAGATGGGAAGCACAAGCCGTACACTTACGGATGGCACGACGGACCAAACGATGGTATTCCGCCCGGCTTCAAACAAATATTAGAGAAACTCATGAAGAGCGGTTACGAGGAAGACGGTGTCCACAAACCATTTACAGACGGATGGTCAGACGGGCCAAATGACGGAATACCACCTGGTTTCAAACAACTATTGGACAAGGCTTTGGCCAGTAATCCAGAACTCAAGGCTCAAATTGAAGCAGCTATGAAGAAAGCCAAGGAGTAAATAATGGATACCGCTCCTCATCTCATATCGCTCCGATTTAACTTGTAATTTCCCGACTCGCACGGATCGATTGCATTGAATGGTCACGAAAACCGCAAAATCACATTCGGGAAAATCGTAATGTTTTGAAAGTTGCGCATGTTATCATGTGATTTTTCACTGTTTTTACTTTGAATTACGGCTGATGGCATGACACAGCTGTAGATCATTCCCTTAAAACTTACCGTTCAATTTGTGCACCGGAAATTTTTCAGTCTAATTGTTGTATGTAGAACCCTAACAAGTAGAGTAATCATCCTATTTATGATTTCACTCCTCAGCAGTATTTATTTTTTGTTTACCACACTATACCTTTAGATACTTTATTAACTAGTCATATGTTGAGTTGTGTTAATTACACATTTTTTTAAATGAAGATGAATGCAATTATAAAGCCTTGAACGCTGATATTGTGATTCACAGCATTATATTTTGAAAGTGAATAAAAGAAAGAGAAGAACTTTTAGGTAGTGAGCCTACCTACTCATTTGTTATTGTGACTTCAGTCATAAGTGTAATCCGAAAGGTAATTATAATTACTTTAGAGTTCAGAGCTCAATAAAAAATTTGACTTTCGACTAACAAACTACGAAACATCAAAATCAAACCCGACTGCTTATTAAAATTTAAAGGGGAATACTGGATATACACATGGAATAAGAAGGGAACGTTTACAGTGAAGACTTTGGCAAATATAACTTTTGTACCAGTTAAGTTAATTTTAGTCAGGTTAGGTTAGGTTCGGTTAGTAAAGATTTTAATTTTCATTGCAAAAGTCTTACTTTTCAGTGCAAACGTCTATATTTTCTTATTGCAAACGTCTATATTTGAAGTGGAGGGTCTATTTTCTCAATGCATCGGAAAATGTCACCCAAATTTAAATTCAGCCCGGGTATGGCAAATTGTATGAATGTCTGATGTGAGAAGTTATGGTGTTGCGGATTTAATACACTCAGGTATATCAGGTATACTCATGTATATATCAAGTACACTATAATTCAACGACTAATGTTCCTAAATCCGTATCAATGCATGCAAATGGCTTCTTATTAAAAGTGTCGACAAAATGCTGAAACTTGACTCCAAACGTGTTCCTACAAAACTATTTTTCGGCGATTTGAATTTCCACGAGTTTGGTTAGGTACGGTCATGTTAGGTGTTAGACGTTTTTAAGTATATTTGTCGCCGAACTTGTGTAAATAAAAATTGTCGCCAAGTTTCAGAATTTTTGTCGGGCAAGTTTCAGCATTTTTAGCGGTGCCATTGAATGACACCTCATGCAAATGTGATACCTACCTACATACCTAGGTTGTTTGTAATGCAACAGTATGACATCCGTCCAGATACTGTAATCTATGAACTAGTTTACACTTTACAGTGGAAAATGAACTGGTTATATAAGTAATTATTACGCTCATCATTGGATCCACGCTTCAGCCTCAGACACAGGAGCTTAACGTCAATACTCGAACCTGCTCAACCAACACGCGATCAAAGATAATGAATATGATATAAATTCTCATACGTGTGTGAATCTCCGTCATTCACTAACAACCTAACAAGTTCAAGGTTTAACACCTAAGCTTTAACTTGTTCCAGAAGCATGTACCATGTGCCTCTTGATAGCAAATTGATAATAAATAAATATAAAATAGTATTAGCATTAGCGATTCCCATTCCCACTGTCAAAGACGAGGCAGAATACAGGCCGCAGAAAGTAGCTCACTTATTCATTGCTGAATGCTTTGTGAATTCGAAACTTTATAAGTTGATTACCATATTTGTATTCGCTTTTATTATTTAGGTTTTTCAAAATGGCGGAATTCATAGAAGGCCGCTGGAAAGAATTTGAGTTTTATATGATAAAGCCGACAGACGATTTAACGAATATTCTAAAACATTTGCAAAATTTCTTCTATCACGGTACACCCCTCATGGCCGGTCTAACAAAATCTCAAGCATATTTGGACGAGTTTGACAAGGTTTATAAAACTATCATTCCACAAGGACTGAGCTTTTATGCACTCGACACAAGGACCAATCACGTAAGTTAAGTAAACAGTTTTGATTTACAATTATAACGAATGAGAGCCGAGTGACACCCAATTAAACATTTAATGAAATTTATTTTTGGGTGCCATTACAGCGCGCGTCAGGTCAGGCGCGCTATACCAGCAATTGAATAGATACAGTCGATTCAATGCGGACGCACGGTACCGATACAATCAATTTAAGCCAATTCTCATATTTCGAATTTTGACGGTATCTCGTATTATTAGCTGATTAGCAAAATATTGGCGAGGGTAATAATTCTATACCGTTTGTATATTTATACAAATACTTGCAATGAAGTTAGACGTATGACTGAAATTTCCTTAGAAAGCTAACGACCTCATTGATTAATCGATAACGTCCATTAGCTTACACAATTAAATCAATGTAAGGTGCAAATGATTGTGCTAAATCGAGATCATTTACGTTAGGATTAGGGGGCTTCCATACAATAACGACCAAAGTTAAAGGGTCCAACGTCAAAGCAGACGTCACCTACAACAGCGCCCAACAGTGTTTTCTACCAAAAAGAAAAGCGGCCACTGAATACCGGCCAATGGAAATATTAGCCGCTGGCAATAGTGGAAGTAGTTAGAAGACCACGCTTAAAAGGGATGTTTCGAAACGACTGTTTCCAGTCAGACTGTAACGACACCATGATCCTACCCACAATAACCTCACATTTAGCCAAACCTTACGAAAATATGGAATCAGTCAGTGGCTGCAAATTGCAGTTGGCCACTTTGAAGTTGAACATTATTGCTTCGGTCGGACGTTTCACGTTCCTTCCCCTAGAATATATTTCTACAATCAGCTAACACTACGATTTACTAAAACAAACCAAAACATGAGAAAATGTAGCCTATGTACATTTCATTTCATATACTTACGTGTCTAACGCAGATTGCCGGGGTCAGAATCACTTACATCCAAACCAAAAAGCTGGATGAAACAATTGCTAACCTGGATTTTAAGACGGAGCAAATGAAGAACATGAATCGGATAATGGGAACAGTGAACAGGGAAGCGAACTTGTACGAGCGCTATGGAATCGATTCCTTCGTCAACTTCTTCACGGCTTGCGTTGACCCCATTTATCGCGGGCAGGGAATTGCCACTGAAATGTACGATCGAGCCCTTCGTGCCGTGAGAGCCAATAAGGATTATTATTTTGTAAAGAGCAATTTGACCAGTCCATACACCCGAAGAATTTGTGACAAATTCGGATTTGAAGAACTCTCCCGTGCGTATTTCAATGATTTCAGAGATGATGATGGTAATCCTATTCTACTAGACAGAGGGGATGATGAATTTGTTACATTTGCTTGTTTGAAACTTCAATAAAAAAAGAAAAAATGAACCAAAACAGCAAACAATGCGTACTAAATTTGTTATTTTTTGCTCGTTTTATTTATTTTTTGAATCTAGTTCAAGTGCTACGAATATGGCATCTGATAATTCATTAGGAAATGCGTTGTGTCATAGATGACGACTAATTGAATCCAGCACTCGAGAGTCCTTTAGATCTTCTTAATCTTTTCGGCAACGACGACGGGATTATTCTTCTGAATTTCATTCTTTCCATGTTCCCTGCAAATAGAGTACAGTGGTGAATTTATTGTTTGTTAAAGTTAACTGATGTTCATGCAGCAAACGCTACTTGAAACAAAGCAGTCTGCCAAGATTTACTATCCAAAGCACATTTCTTGCTGGGCAGTAGGACTTTAAGTAATAAATAATAATTAATCAAAATGCAAGTGAAACATAGGTTTTCCAAACTCACGAGTACTTATAAAAATTTAAAAAAGGAATTCACTCTGACTAGCTTTGTAAACCAAAAACTACAAGCAAGCTCAGTTTTATGACCGCAAATAGAACGGCAATAATAGAATAGTGACTATTGTATAAGTTCGACCTCAATCTGGAGTGGACTTTCCCCTATAGGTACCGCATTTCAGTATACGCGTTAACTGCGCCATAATTTGTGACCTACAATTTACAATGCGATCAATACGTTCCAGTTCCCAGTTCCAAGCATTACTGATGTTGTTGTTAGTTTGTTACGTTTCAGTTTCGTCTTATCCAAGTTGCGATAACCTTTAAAATACAGGCTAAATAAATATGACTCGAATTTCTTGAAATTCCGGAAGTTTGGGCGCACAACTGACGTAGAACTCAATCCGGGCCGTAACCCAGGAAAAATGAGTACTGACAGATATTAGTTAACGACTAAGTATGCCAAGCTATTTCGGTATTTAACGTGTCGGATTTAAGATCCATTATGATAATGTATGATATACAGTAAATACCTACACATAAAAAGAACACTATAAAGCAAAAGAATGTTTATTTTCTTACCGGTAGTCAAAGGAGCAGTCGTGTTTATCCGAATAGCGATGAATTCCACAGAACACCCCTCCGCACCGGCATTCGAATCCCAGAAGCCCGACCTTCTTCCGACAGGTGTCACAGCGATTGGGCTTGGATTTCTTGGCAGGGCTGGCATTCTCACGGTCCTCAGCGTCGCTCGTCCCTTCGGAGTTCCCAGCTCCGACTTCCGGTTGGAGAATGTCCGCAGTAACGCCTCCTCCGCTGGCACTCGGGGTTCCAACGTCCTTGTCAGAAACGGGTGGTGGTGGTGGGGCCAAGGGCGGGGGTGAGGTTGAGGTGGAAGCCATGGCGGGGGCAGCAGCAGGGTCCTCGAGCGGAGGAGTTTGCTGGATCGCAGCGTTCATTTTGGTCAATTGTTTCTTGTAGCAGAGTGAGCAGAGGCCATTTGTTGCAGCTGAGCCAAAGAACCCACATCCACCCTTGCACGTCTTGTCGTTCGGCTTCCGTTCTCCTTCCATCCCGCTGAACCACAGAACACAGGCCCTTATTACAACTCCAAAGACAAAAACCCGAATTCCGAGAAGTGGGTGCGGATGGATGTGAGGATGTGTCTAGGATGGAGGAATTTTGCACATAAACTCACAATAACTTGGTTTGGGGCGTTTGTCAAAACTCAAAATACCGGAGCTCTTGTTTTCAAAACAACCGCAGGTCTTGACGCTACTTGGGCAACTAAGAGAGTGAGAAGTGTACGGAACGGAGAAAAAGGTCAGAATGACAGAAATTAATGGTGAAAGGGAGAAAGGCCAGAAAATGTTTGATCTGGAAGACGAATTTCGAACGTAGTTTCATAATCCGATAACCTTATTCCAGGTAGCACATGTGAATAGGAATATCGTTTACGCATTCACCTAGGTATTTATGTGGTTGGTATTATGTATTAGTACCTGTTTCCCCTTATGGTTCGCTCACAAACTTTCAAATAATTACCAGTTACCACCCAACACTGGGTATAATCGCTGCTGCCTTCATCGTCGTTGCCTGTTTTTTATAAGCATATTCCGGTACTTCTGTGCTTGCATTATGTGTCATCTTAATCTATTTATACATGAATTAAAGCCGTTGAAAATCTTGAAAGGACGTTTTTAAATCTGTAAGGCGAAGCATTGGCAAAACATGGTCCCCAGTTTACCACCGTTTATTTTATTTGTATTAATACATGCAATTGAACGCAAGATAACTTCGTTCGGCAACTAAAAGCATACCTAGTAAACCAAAAATAAATAAAGATTGACTGTACTGGAAATATAGCTGCCATGGTAATATTTACGTTCTATGTAGGCGCACGTACAAATACCTAACGAAGTAAAACAACTTTCTATAAAACAATCAAGTTGAAATAAACGGTTGAATTTAAAAAAAAAAAATCCCTGAATTATGCAAAAACACCAACGTATACTGGTTAACCAAGTTCTTAGGTGTCAAACGCCGTATTCAAACGTCGAATTCTTTCATGTTCCATGCGCTATTTTCTTACAAACAAACGGTGGTTAATCGCGGATCGTTATTTTGTCCAATGCTTCACCATATACAGACAACTTCATAAAGCTCTTTTCTCTATTCGAATAGCCCTAGTCAAAAGTATAAAAGATATATCTTAGTTCCTTATACATTTTCCGGACTTCGGAAAATCAACCGAAGAATTTACTGAGTAGGTATTTATTTTACTTGTTACAATACTTACTATATCATATTGTGAACATATTTGAAAATTAAAATAAGTCAAGAAAGATAGTGTGCACTGCTGTCACTTGATAATTAATAACCCCTACAACGGCATTGAAACTGATTTCCACTCAACAAGAACTGTAGGAAAAAAGGTTTGCCCTGATCGCTTTTCCCCATAATGGGTCTGGGTCTACCCGTTTGAAATTGTAAGCTCAAATGATAATGATAAAGGGTTGGAGTGTCTGATCTTGTTTTATGATGGGTGGCATTTTTTGATCCCATGAAAAAATAGAATATGCCATAAAAAAGAAGACTTGTGCAATAGGAAATGGACTGCTGGAATAGGTAAAATTGGTCTATAATTCCAAAGGTTAGGTTAGTTGTTCATCATTCGGGTATTTCAAAAATCTAACCTATCCTGTAGAACGGATCAATCTCGTCCGCCAACGTTTTAACCTAACCTAACCTGACTAAAATCAAATTTACTGCCATGCGACTTATTGCACAAGTCTTCTTTTTCATGGCAGATTCTGTTTTCTCATGGCACGTTTATATATTTCCCTTTTATGATGAGAAGGAATATTGTCTGTCTGCATATCTTCGTGCCTGTTACAGTCTCTTGTCGTTATCAGGCAGGCAGGTAACCCGTACGGTAGTCCTGGGCGAAGGACTACCATACTTGCTACCTGTTTATCAGGTACCTCGATCGGTCGAGCGCAAGAACATCTACGACTTTTTAAATCTTACTATATTTATGAATGTTTAAAAAAGAACTGCTAAAAATATCAAAATCTAAAAAAGAAGCTAGTAATGCCAGAACTGAAATAAACGGAAATACTTACTAATTTTGTGACTTGAGTAGCTATCAACGTGTATTGAGATTGAGAAATAAAATTCCGCACTATGTCTGAAATGACAGTAAAGCTTTGTCAGGTTGGGTTGGGTTAAAACGTTGGCAGACGAGATTAATCTATTCTGCAGTTTAGGTTAAGTGTTTGAAATACCCATATGAACAAGCACGAAACTAACCTATAGAATTATAGAACACTCTTCCTCAGTTCGGAATTCCATTTCTCAATGCAATAGTCTGTTTTCAGTCTACATTCTATATTTCAATGCATCGAGAAATGCCACCCTTTTCCCCAGATCAACAAAGACAAATATAACAAATGATTTGAAATTAAACTCATGGCGAAGTTATTACAAAAAGTGGAGTTTCAGGTATTTGAAATTAGCGTTTTACTAGTGAATTGATTCATTCCGGGCATGCACCGTGTGTGTGGGCTGTTGAATCACACGCTTGAATTATAATGACATCTTATAAACATAATATCGGATTCGATTGCTTCTATTTATATACTTGGGCTGCGACCAGAATTCAGAACTATACAAGCTTACTAACTGTAACCTAATATACAGCATAGTGTAAGTATAGTCGCAAATTGCAAACCATTTCAAAGTACCTTTATACTTGAATGGTAAACCACACAGTTTTCAATACCTACAGCTAAGTATAAATATTGCTTACAAGCATGTAAAGTTTTATGCTTGAAATGTGAATACTTTTTTTCATGGGTAGTTTGAAGAGGGTAAACTTCTAACAGTACCCAGTCCCAGTAAAAATCTCCTGATTAGATAACTCTATCAATTCTAGGTTGTTTCAAACCAGTGATAATCAACTATGTCGTTCCTTATTTATCTGGTAGATACCAATTGCCAATGCACTAGATTATATGTGCCAAGGTATGTTAATGTTTTAGGTAATTGCCTAAACATACCAGTCAGCTTATACTGAATTATACAGGCAGATTTATTCGAATCGCTGTCGCTAAGATTAAGTTAATTGCGTTTAGTTGATTAAAATAAATTGGATAATAAGTCGTACACCGTTTTAACTATTTAGTTTAACCAGAACACGGGAATTTCTATTCCTGTAGAAAACGGGTACATCGTCCCAAAATGGATTCAAACATTGTGACTCCGATTAAAGAATGTATTGCCCGAGAGGATTGGCGATCATTATTTAACATGGATTCACATCCACACAGACAAAAAGAGGACTTTAAACTACTCGCGTTTCATGTTTCTAATCTCAATACGAAAAAAGAGGTAACAAATAACAAATTTTGGCTATTTTAATGAACAACGAGTTTCCTATACAAATTCAATTTCAAAGATTAATCCTAACGGATTTTCAGGTAGATACATGGAATGCCATACTCAGGCTAACAGCCAAATGTTTTCCAAACTTGAAGGAGATAGAGCTATTTATGTCTGAAGATCTGAACCAGTCAAATTCGGAGGCTTCCCAACATAAACATCTTACCTTTGCAAACTTGAAAGAATTTCTAAGCACACAAAATGGAGTGAAATTCTCGTGGACAAGCACACCATGGATCATCTTAGATGAGTACGTACCAAATACCGAATAATTCCTGTTTTGTCGAATAGATAGTCTCACATTTCAAATATAATTTCTAATCCTATAAATTATTATAATATTTTCCAGCATTGAGTATGAGCTCTGGGATACCGCGGACGGTTGAGGAAATGTTGAATACGCCATTCAATATAAAGGAATTAAAGCCTTGTTTTGTAAAAGTTTTATTTTTGTTTCTAACTGTACTCAGAAAGTCTTGTTTCAATTTTAAATTTGATTTTATTTGCTAATGACTTAAAAATGCTTATTTTGCAAACTAGAAATGTTTGCAAAATCAAATTATCATTATTACACCAAATATAAATATTTCTGTCACAATTTCATACAAGTAAAACGAAATGTTGTTCATTCTTGAAATAAAAACTTGGCCTTGTGTATTTATAAATATTGCAGTCGGCGTAAATCATAGAATGTAGATTTTCCAATATTGCACATTTAAATGAGTTATATTGTACTTTAATTTGAAAATTAAAAACTATAAATTTTAAAATTATTTAAGATATCGGAGTCAGGATGGTAAAAAATACCTCGAATGAAAGTAATACGGTAGTAAATTATTTTTGTTTAGGTACCTACGTTAAAAATACAAATTCAGGCTAATTTGGCCAGGCTATTCAACGCAGTTGGCTTATAGGTCCGGTTAAGATATGTTACGTTTGAACCCAAACAAGCCTAATAGATTCGAGAATAAGAAATAGCCTGGAATTTCTATATTTTTGGAGGATTCTTGTCGTGCCCAATGATATATCAGCAGTAGACCCAATGCTTTCCGTACGACGGGCGGCATACTATTGGGCAAGGTGGAACATTGTACGTGTATCGGGTGACATTTTTTATATAGTGTTCGCCAACGGTTTGGTCTTCGTATCTCTGCGTTGGAAACGGAAGTGTTTTGAAATCTTTGAACTTCTTGCAGTAATAACTATCGTGGACGAGGAAGAGTAAGCTGGAGTAAGGATCGTGGACATACTTTTTCAGTATTGTTTCGTCCCAAGTTTCGACAAGTTGGTTGGATTTGGCCGCCTGTATCGACACAATTTTGGTTAAAAATAACTTAAAATTCATGAAAACGATTTAATTTTTGGAATACTATATAACACTTACTCCAACTAGAGTCGTTTGAAGGAATTTGCTGAATACTGGTCCCAACATGTAATTTTTGGCACCCCACATTCCAGCAAGCATTCCGACGCTCATGCCAGGATTGTCACGCATCGCATGAAATGGTATATCTGATTCCAGCCATTGAGCAACGGCTGCTCTTTCTCGGTCAAAAACTGTATTATCCATATCCCGGCTCATGACGATGTCCACGGTTGGATCACCCAGTGGTAGGAATCTCCAGGTTCGTCCATGCATGTTACTAAGGTCTCCTGTAAAAGGATATTACAAGTTCCGTTAACATCTGATTTTATTCAGTAGCGCATTCTGAAGTGCACATCTCATATTAATAGTAGTACATAGTAACACAATATCTTCCAAAAGCAAACGCACCCATTTCAGGAATATTTCGTATATCACACCAAAATAATGTTTCGTATTTGCAGACAAGACCACAAACGAAGGGATTGACCGTTGATATATTTGAATATATTCTTGTTATCCAATCTGGAAAGAGCACGCTATGCGCCCTCAAGTTGTCTTCGATCGGCAAGACATATCTTGGAAGGTCCTCGTTTTCGTGGACGAAGAGTGCATATGAGCGCACTCGCTGACCAGTGCCATATTCCGTCGCTTCATGGCTACAAGTAGACGTAATGTTGGACAAATTACTGTGAAAAACAAGTTCATAGTTTCATTAAGTAACTTTACAGTATTTAATTTCCTGAATCCAATCCAGACCAGAATTATGTGTTTAACCTACTTTTGAAAGCCGCCACGATTTGGTGGCTTGTACTTTCCACATTGGCATATTTCATGCGGATAACCAATGATATCGTGGCTTAATGTGGAATTACGCATATCGCTTGCGTGGGACAACGCGAAGTCGGCTACAGTTAAATTCCTCGGTAGGACGATGCTCTCGTCTACTAATGGCCGGACGGTTACATCACCAGATAATACTTTCAATATGGAAGAATTTCGAATGAGGGACATGAAGCGCCACGATGAGGAAGGTGGCGTGGGCGTTGTGTTTGACTCGTTATCCGAATTATCTGTGCAAAAATATTTATATTTCAGCCAAACTCCGAAATAACAAGCGGGATTTTAGTTTGATTTCGGTTTCTTGGCTCAGCCAAGGGCTGGTTCGGGCGGTAAACCAGCCAAGAAAGCAAACCTAAACTGAAACCACCCTGGTAATAAACCATTTATTAATCATGAATTTTATTTGCGCGTATAAAAATAAACATATGTTGTCTCTTACCGTAAATAATTACAACATAACATAGAAAAAGTAATATTCCGGCTATGAAAAGAAAGCGATGGGTTTTTATTGGGACACTGCGTAACCTAGTATATGCTACCGGCTTCATTTTGCTTTAAGCACCACATGTATATAATATGTAACGGACTGGACTTAATACGGTATTTTAATTATTAATTTAATTTAAATTAATATTATTCACTTTTGGGTTTTTTCACAATAAGACAATCGTAGACACTATGTAAATGTCACTATTGGTAAATACGACACATTATGACACAGGACAGGGGACAGCAGAGGAATCTCCGCGTCTTCTTTGTTGTAGTAGTTAGGAAGAATGAGAAGTCTCAAGCATGTTTTCTGAAGAAGTTAGTATTTCTTCATGTCAGTGAAGGTCAGTCCTGCTAATCACTCTTATTTTTCTTGCCAAGCCACGTATTTGTATATCCCTAATCACTGCTCCAATAAGAAATTATCCTGAGCGTTAATAACCTCATTGAAATAGAGAACACATAGGATAGAAAGGTAAGGCATAGACCATACGGTCATTAGCATACAACTTGTATACCTTCTGGATACCGTCTGGATTTAGGAAATGCGACAGTTAGTCAGATAATTAACCAGAATATTTATATATAGCTTTTCGTTAAGTAGCATAACCGAAAGTATAATTAGAGTTGACGGTGACAGAAGCACCCAAATGTTATTCAGGGAGTATTTGTTGACGTAAGTAGCCGAAAACAGATAATACCAACGCATAGCTTTATTTATGTTTTTTTTTAAATTAGGACTAATATCTGATTTTAAAAAATAGCCCTTAATTTTGTATATTCAAGCATTAAAAACAGGAGAAGAATCAATTTGAAAGGTTAGCGTTCATTTTTGTACTAGATTTGCATATCTTCGTGTTGGCTGAGGGTGTTTTCCGAAACAAGTACACGAATTCACCTATATTGTTATTTGAATTTTTTCACATATTACCAATACATCAAATCCTTCAATCAGTTTTTGACAGAATTGATATGTATTTTTCTTGAACGTTCCTGTTTTGTAGACTACGCAGTCCCTTCAAAGTTGTTTAAATTGTACTTCTGGAAATTTAACCCTTTGACTTAAGATAAGATAGTGGCGTGAATGCTCCTATGCATAGAATAGAATCTGGGTACATATTTAGTATTGACGTGGCGTTTAACTTCAAAATGAAGTCATTACTTCATTACTGCGTCCTCACGTTCCTTTATTCTTATCCATGCAACAGATAAGTGCAAAATTAGAATTCGTTTCTACTGCTCTCTTAAGGGTATTCTCAATCTCAAGGAAAACCACGTGAAATTTAACGTTAGGAAAACCTTAGTTGCCAATTTCTTCGAAACTATAGTAAGTACATACTATTAATGAAAAGAGGGTTGTCGGATATTTCAAAATTTAAATACTTAATTTCCACAGAAGAAATAAAACATTTAGACAAAAGGGCTATGCTAATAACATGAAAACTTCCTTCATGTGCAAATATACTGTATATCTAAGACGACTCCACATTATTACATGAAGCAAAAGCCTAATCAAACTGAATTAGCGTATTAAATATTTTATGAGTCTAACTTTTGCTAAGCTATTTTTAATCGTCTATACAACGTCTAATAACAAATTCAAAGCTAGCTGCTCTACCGGTGATTGATCGAAACGAGCTCCTTTTAAACTCATCCTTAACAGAATACTAAGTAGTAAATATACATGATCTTGACCTTCTCGACCGGTACAATTCTTTGTGTATGTGCCTTGTGATTTCTAGTTCAGTTTTAGGCATGACTTTCCTACTGTTTATTATTTTGATAAATAAGCGCTTTTTCATTAATCCTACGGTGCTAGTGTGAAACTTGAAGTAGGTAGGTATGAAGAAAGAGTATACAACTTCAATTAAAGTATGTTTCGAGACTTTCGGCTGATTTGCTCTGTTTAGTCCACATGATTATGTTGGCCATGATCCACAATGTCAAGGGTTATTCATCTGAATGATAGCAAGTCATTCAACATTTTGGGCGTATAAGCATAGATTCATATATTGAGCAAATTTCGAATTTCATCCTTATTTGAATCCCCATTTTGCTAACATTGAGGTATCAATGCAGCTTGCAGCTAGTGAATATTTAATGTGGAGTCCACCCACACTGTGTGTGTGTGCTGTATAAGTAGTAAAATCACAATGTACAATGGAAAGATGAGAATGACTCGAATGGATTAAATCACATACGGATTTTCTACTCATATAACTGCATACCTACAGATGGTAGAATTTTGGTGCTAATTGCCAGTTACTTCTGGATTCTATATCTAGACAATTCAATATTCGTATGCTCTCTTCACGCCAAACAGCCTAATACGCCCGCTTGCCAACTTTTAAATAAATACTCCTAAATGTATTCCATTAGTGTAAGTTACACTAATACTAATGGAATACAACAAGTTACACTGTGTAACTTGTTTTGTGCCTTCCTTCATGAACACCGCATTTTCAATCTGCATATTCATCTTATATAAACATTATGGGCAAATTTTTATATTATATCCTCAAAATTTTTTGTTTCGATAGCTATAGATATATATACAGTATACAGCTATTGCAACATTTGCTGTTCGAGGAAACAATGGTGTTCTCAACCTTGGGTGTTTCTTTCGTGTTGAACATTTCTTGTGCTTAGCCCATCCTCAAATTATTTTATACATATACCTTTCGGCCAATCCGGGCCGCGTGATTTCATCATAGGATATCATTCACAGGGCGTTTCGCTAGCAAAATTATGTCGTATTAGACAGTTGGATTAATTACTGTTGGGTTATGTTCTCTTAAACGTGCGCAGAGGATTTTTCTTAACTCGGGTTAGGTTAGGTACTATTTCTTGAATTTTCCGAAGGGCACGCAGGAAAAATTTGCCAAATCTAACCCGAATTGAGAAAAATTCGATAACTGGGACTCACCAAGGATTCATCAACTGCATAGATTTTGTTAATGCAACACCCTGAGGATCGAAGCGCGCATCAGAGGTTGTATGAATGACACAAAAAGCTACTTAGCTTCCTGAAATGTCAAAGTATTTGAGATTTTCGAGGAAAATGTGATGTTTTGTCTCGGCAACTGGACTCCAAACAATTTCTGCTTTCTGGATAAAGAAATTCACTTAAGATGCCACAGTTCGCAATTTTACGGTTAATGCCCGCGGATGAATCCAAATCAAAGCAAATTAGGGTTTAGAGATGTTGTGTCACAGTAATTCCATACAAGGCACCTCCAAAGTCCAAATTAGGTTTATACCGATTTCTTGGTGTTTTGGTCGCTAAAAGGTTACAAAGAATTCTGTTTCTAGATTCTGTTTCTGAACTTTCTGAGTTCTGTTTTTAGTCGCTAAAAAGTAAAAAAGAATTGTGGTAAATTCGTCCATCAGGATTTGTCAGATTCACGTGATATTTGTTTTTGTATCTATGTGCATTGTGCATGTGCCAGAAAACGAACTAACACGCATATTCACAGAAAAGCTTTTTCGGAACGAAAACAGTGAATGATTTATTAACAAAACTCCCAATCTTTGCCATATTTCGGGCGACATTCAACTGGACAAGGCGGAACTGGATACGTCCACCTGGTAACATTTTTGACATAGTGCTCTCCAACAGTTTGATCCTCAAATCTTTGTGTTGGAAATGGTAGTGTTTTAAAGTCATTAAAACTCTTGCAGTAATAGCTATCGTGTACCAGGAACATCATACTGGCATACGGGGTATGTACGTGTTGCTTCAGAATTTCTTCATCCCAATTCTCAACTAGGAGGTTCTGCTTGGCAGCCTGTATTAAATAAACATTTATTGATATTAATGTGTTATGTTATCGTTCAATTCCTGAAACTATGGAAATATGCTCTATTTTCTAACCTTAATAAGAGTTTTTTGAAGAAAGTTGCTGAATAGTGGCCCTAACATAAAATTTTTCGCACCCCACATTCCAGCGAGCATGACGACGCTCATTCCAGGATTATCGCGCATTGAATGAAATGGCAGATCAGAAGCTTCCCATTCGGCTACCGCAGCTCTCTCTCGCGTAAATACTGTGTTGTCCAGATCACGACTGAGTACGATGTCTACTGTTGGATCGCCCAAGGGCAAAAACCTCCAAGTTCGGCCGTGCATATCACCAAGATTGCCTGAAAATCATTTAATGATGCATCTGTGTTTTGAGTGTTTCAAACTTCTGGGAACATTTTCCGGATAAAAGGATGTATGATGACCTGAATATTTACATCATTTTACCCTTATATTAAACGATGGGTAAATGTAAAGATATATGTGTTAAAATAAACTAGCAATCATATTATATATGTAGTAAGTGTCGTAGAATACATACAACACATAGTATGTAGACATGAGTAATAGAATACCAGATTCAGTTACTCATCAGAACCATGAGCAAACATCGTGAGCTCCAGAGTCCAGACTCATGGAGCTAAGTTAGCCTAGGTTAGTACCTTAGTTAGTGTTGTAGCATGCACCCATCATAGTGTATGTCAAGTACCACTTGGTACCTACATTAGCCCTATATAAGACGCGTCCGAGCATTGAAATAAATACAGTCTTCATTTAATTATTTAACTAACTACTGGGACCTCCTCGAGTTCTTACTCCTCTCCGGGGAGCATCATTAAAGCTCTCTTGGTAGCAGAGCGTGGTTGACTATTGTTCCTGGGCCTCCCTACTGTTCCGACTTTCGGGTGAAAGTGCGGAATCGACTGTGGAACCCAGGACAAAACGATCCATCAAATGGAGAGCAGAAAGGGCATTGGAGGCCTTACGAGAGAAGGAAGTCCAACTAACCTCCCTAACACTACACGGAGTCATCAGGAATGTCGTCACCACAGAGCTAACCTGTGCGGAAGGCTACGGTTGAGACATCCCTACTAAAGGAACGCAGAGACTCACACGAACAGATGAGACTGCGAGCTATGGACAACTCCAGAGGCCCACAGAAAGGAACTCCGGGTGGACTGAATAGTGACGAGAAGAAGACTGCAACGACGAGTATCTTAGAAGAGAACTCAGGGAACAGTGGAAGGGATACCGCCAGGTTGCTGGGGCCATCCAGAACGTCCCGTTCGAACACGAGCAACAGTTGGGACCGCACGGACCAGGGTAGATGTACCCGATTGCCGAGCAACTCCATGAGCTCAACTAACCGCAGTCCAATTCGAGGTCCCGCCAGTCCAGCACGAGACAATTTACAGAAGCCTAACGGAAGGAACTTAGCTCGGAGCCTCCAAAGTTCAGAATTAGCCCGAGACGAATCCGTGCGTGTACAGAGGGGGAACTCAACCGGATTGGAGAAAGTCCCAGCCTCGACCCATGGAAGGAATTCGAGACGGAGATCTGAAAGGATGGAACAAAGCAAAACCGAGAAACCTGAAAGGTACCATCATCCGGTACAGGGAGAGCCATTCGTGAAGGAAGGACGGAACAACAGAAGTTCAAAACCGGGGAGGTCATCACGACACAAAAGCCCCATACAGCCTGAGGGAGCCCAGGCCGTGAGTTTTACAGAAGAGACCTTACCCGAGGACCAGGGTAACTCGAGACCAACCAAATCCAACAGCAACAGTGGCGAGAGTGTGGACCGGAGCAACAAGTACAGTGAGACTGTCAAATGCTCGGTGCCAACCAAAGCCATGAGTGAGGAGAGAAGGTTGGCTCGGAGTGCCACTGGACCTACCAAGGATCTGCCTGAGAACTCTCACGGAGAGGTGTCCACCGGGAAGAATAAGACGGCCAAACCATCACGAAAGAAAGAAAGCTCGACGAGAAACAGGAAAAATCCAGTGGACCGACATACAGTTACAGCCATGAACACAAGGGAAACCGTAGTTCGAGGTGACCATAGAGCACTGCCAGAATTCAGATATCAGAGTGATTGGAATTCTCCACGGAGTGGTGGGAACCCTAAAACTGACGGCATTGTGAGTCACGCGGGCAGGAGCCCGGACTGGAATGTGCTTGAGACCAAACATGTCACGACCAATGAAGATTCCCGTCACAGCAGAAGCCCAGTACCAACCGGTTCAGCAAAGGACCGCCGTTCCCGAAGTACTTCTCGAGGCAGACGTGATTTTGAAGATTCAACTACCGTACCGATTCAGCGTACTTGAATCCAAATTGGTGTAAAGCCCTTTCCAGACTACCAAGTTAGATGCACCAAGTAGCGTGCATGGTGGATCGCCAATTCGCGTGCATATTGGTACCAAGTAGCGTGCAACTTGGGAGTGGTGTTCACACTGCCAAATCACATGCATTCTATTTTTTTCTCTGAGCGGAGATAACATGAAAGGTATCTCTCCATATAATTCTGGGTCTGGAGTCATAAGACGTGTATGGATTTTATTTTTTAATAGATTTTCGGTTATTAGTTCCTTATATTGTAATAAAAATAGCCTAATAATAAAATGGATA
This sequence comes from Ceratophysella denticulata, assembly GCA_034694925.1. Classification (NCBI taxonomy): domain Eukaryota; kingdom Metazoa; phylum Arthropoda; class Collembola; order Poduromorpha; family Hypogastruridae; genus Ceratophysella; species Ceratophysella denticulata. Next base: position 27,241 of record JAQFYT010000356.1, read on the forward strand.
GGAAAAAGAAATTAGCTC
>JAQFYT010000357.1:0-27170 GCA_034694925.1 Ceratophysella denticulata
CCACCAGTGTCTTTAAACACATAGTCCTGAGGCGCCTGAACGATTTTTATTAAAATTGGTAATTTCAGCTTGCGCTCTAGCCTCCACCTTTTCAGAAAAACATAGCCTAATTCAGCCAGCTGGTGCATAGAATTTTATCAGTTTTAAGTTATCTCATTGCTACTGCTAACTGCGTTGTACGTCATGGCTTGTATGTATATGTGTACCTTCCTTCACGTTCATACTACACACACGCTTGCAATGTGTTGTACATTCAATTGTTTGTTCACTTTGACCTGCCTGTATAGCAACCTCACAGCTGACAGACAGGCAAATCATCAGGAAATGTAGGATTTACAAACGTCATCATAAATCACAAGCATAAGCAAGGGCCTGAGTAAGCAAGTATATGTATGAAATGAAAACTCGTTCAAGATAATTGTTGACAGTGAAATGATTTGATCTGATTTTCTATCTATTATGTATTAAGAAGTATCGGATTAGGTTATAATTAAGTCTTGGTGGTTGGTCCAGCAATTCATAGTTTAAATACGTTAGTTAAATACGAGCTTATGTTATTCACTGTTACTGTTGACTGTTGACTGTTCCTTATGGGTATCATATCATGTGATTCATGTAGATGTGGCATAACGAATAGGTAATAGAATAGGTAATTATGCACTGTGGCGATGGCGATTATACAATGGACCGTTTAATTTTATTGGCACATACTTATAAGTTAAAGTTAAGTACTGACTACTACGAGTCACCGGAGTCACCAATGTCAGTCTGACTGAAGAAGTTAATAGCCTATTAGTCCCACACTCACACAATTGGTATTGATATTGATACTGAAAATCATGCTTACTGGCAGCTTAAGATTACTTAATATGAAGCTGATGTAATTTAAATTGTGTTAATTAAAGTTGTCCAGGCTCCATTCATATTCTTAAATCATGAGCGTCATACATTTTACCCCGCTTTGTTGTTGTTACATTATGATCTTATTGTCACTTTACTACCTACATTATTTGCAACGAAATTCTGTTTTTTAATTTGAATCAAGTACCTATTATACCCACTCCCACTCCCACTATGCTCTCATTCATGCTGCTGTTGTCTTGTGTCATCGCTGTTTTACTTTTCCTAATCTAACCTATATTGTTCTTGTTCATATTCATATCATGCGATATTTGACAAGACTAATGACAAAATAGAACTATTAAGAGTGCGTGAACTCCGCACTACAGATAACGTTTCTCTTCTGGTTTCTGGTTCAGGTTGAGAAACCAAGAACCTGTAGCATGTGCATCACAGTAGACAAATGATTCAACATTAGCATTTTAATTCGGGTTTTAATTAAAGTTCACTGACATTTGACTATTTGACCAGGTGATTGTGGAGAAGGCACCCAAGGCTCGGATCAATGAGGTGGACAAGAAGAAGTACTTGGTCCCTTCGGACTTGACTGTTGGACAATTTTACTTCCTTATTCGGAAGCGCATCCACCTTCGTCCCGAAGAGGCTCTCTTCTTCTTCGTCAACAACGCGATTCCACCAACTTCGGCTACAATGGGAACTCTTTACCAGGTGAGTCATCCGTCTGGTGTGCCAATGATTGTTTATGCTTGACGTTGTCGTTGTCCTTGACCTTGATTCTAATTGCTATTCAACTTTCTACTATTTTCTGTTCTTAGGAACATCATGAGGAGGATTTTTTCTTGTACATTGCATTCTCGGATGAGAATGTTTACGGAAGCCAGGAGTAAGTGTTGTCCCGCCGTACCGAATTCCAATTATTACTGATCGACATTGGGTGTGAGCTAATTCATTTCCCTCCTCAAGTAATCCAAAATTCAAAATCAATCGCATCACGGGACAAATTAGCTTCGTAGTTAGTTAGATTCGGACAAGTATACCTAATAAATTCCTATTAGTATTTAATTTTAAATGTCAAAGTTTTCTACTTCGTTAAAACCTTTACGTTTCTTGACTCACACTATAATTTTATGGGATGGCGTCTCGTCTCGTCGATATTACTGAATATTATTAGATTTAAGTATGTATGTCAATTCGTGAGCCGTACGTATCCCGCATTCATCATTAATTAATTAAATCTAATGAATAAATAGTGTTCGCGTATAAAATCTACTTCCTTGCCCTGGTTCCTGGTTTTGAATTTCTAACAAGTTATTACCTAAATATAGCATGATTTCAAAATCCGTTTATTGAGGTGGAGACCACCGCTGCGAGCGCTCGGATCGCTCCTATCTCTCAACCCACATTTTTTTCGTTGTGCAGAGAATTTCTCTCTCATGCTCTTAACCCAGGAGCAGACCTGTTTTCAAAAATCATTATCTTAGCCCAAATTACAATTTATGTGACATATTATGCGGCGATATGTACCCAAATTCGGTGCAGATTTGCTGGGTTTTGAAAAAATTAGAGAGGAAGAGCTTGTAAATTTTGACATAGGGCGTTTAGCATTGTGACGTCATGGAAAAAAACGAGCAAACTCATGTTCTCCAACTCTATAGTAGACTGGAGTTGCCTATTAGAAATTAGGAGAGCGTTCACATTGAGCATATTTAAAAGGTGGGACAACTGTCCTATTCCTAATAATCCATTATCCGTTCTGGGTTGGTCTTGAAGTGGTTTTTTTTTCACTAAACCCAAGCGTCAAGCTGACTGGCAGCACAATTACATTCGTGTAAGAAGATTCATATAGAGATCGTAGATGGTGGCTGGCTATACGTTCAGTTCATTGTATTTGGGTACGATGGTATAAGATAAAAGGAGCACCTGTAGCTAATGCAAGATTCAGAACTTAGTATATATTTGTATGGTTAATAGTGCAGGAACTAGGAACAAAACTCTGATCTGATCTGCGGGAACCTAAACAACATACGCATGATACAATATACGATGCACACTTAACAAATAATGGAGGGCTACCGGGCTTACGAGCGAGGAGGGGAAATCAGTGCGACGAGGAAAAAAACAACAATAAAAACGTAATCAAGCCACCAGCTACTGGTCTTGAACTCCACAGCTTTTCATCATAGGAAGGGACGACCCTAAAGGACAGGTACGGCGGAATAGGAAGGTTTGTTCGTGTACTTTTAGACTAACGGTGCGTGGCCAGGATTAAAATTCAAACGGGTTCAATCTAGGCCTGGCATATGACATCTGACTTTGAAATTTTGAGTTAAATTATTTCGCTGTTTTCAAATTAAGTGTTGTAGTTTTCTAAATTAAAATTTTTGAGATAACGGACTTTGTAAAATAATAAAATCTACAAATTGTGGTGTCAATTGACTAAAACACTAATGAAAACTTATGCGTCGAATAAAATACGCTGGCTGTCGAATATTGAGTATTTATGCGGAAAAGGTAAAGTCTCATAATTTAAAACCTGATCAACGGACACAGAACGTTTACATCATCCCTCCCAGAGTCTATAATTGCTAGTGATGTGGGTTCTCCATCACTGATAGCCAGAGCTTGTCTGCACTGCTTCTCTGTGGACGCTCCTTGGACTCACCCCATCATCGTGATCCTGGAAGTAAGTAGTGGTGTTACGGAATAGCCAGGGGCCCTTGAATTTTAATAACATAAAAACGGATCTCCTGGTGTTTCCTTTCCTTACTTCGTTTTGTTCGTATCATCGTGTTCCCTGGGACTTCTGGATTTACTTTCGGTGTTCCATAATTTAATGAGTACCTATAACTTCACTCGACGAGACAGACAGACGAGCGAGTTCGTGTAACTCTGGTAGCATCGTCAATATTAAATCACGTATCATATCATGGAATCATGGTCATTTGGTCCTGCCTGTTGAACCCGTTGTCCATATAAGTGTAGGTAGATGTATGCCTATCTATATTGGCTCTTATATGGCTTTATATTAAATCATATCATGAGGCGCTAGGTAGAGATGATATGATGGGGGCATCCACCTAAAATTACCATACACACTGCACGTTAGATAACAACCGTGATAATAATAGTAATTATTACAACCTGTCTCTCGATTTTACGCATGGGATTTGCCAAACCAAGCCACATTTGACTTATAAGCCCCGTCGCATCGAATTAGCCATAAGATCTCATCAGTCAGTCAAACTCAAACCCTTCCAGAGTTTACGACTTTCTCCACGTGATAAAACGTAACTAGTAATTGGAGTTTCGGGATTACCTTACACACACAATACACCTCCACCCGGTACTTATGAACCACTGACTTTCAAATTCGCATTAACCATGCTGAATATTATTCGTTGCTTAGAATAGAATAAAATGTTTATATGATTCAAAAGTGCAGTGTATACCTAAGTAGGTAGCACAGAAGATTGATTGCAAGATTTCAGGGCGAATGTAAACTGGCCGCAGATTTAATAGAATTGAATTCATGTAGCTGGAACGCTGTCCAACTTGCGAATCCAGAAAAAGATTAATTATCTACTATTTGGATAAGCATTAGATTAGCTATTGTTTGCTGTTACATACTGGCTACCTGGAGCTGAGCCTCGGAAGTCAGGAGTGAATTAATTTTCTCACCACTTCCCCGCAACCCGTCACTCAAGATCAGTAGCATTTTTATTTATAAAACAGACACCCGCATTGAAATCAACGAAGCTCAACCATAAGTGTGTTTGTCTTAAACCAGACACACGCAGCTCCTTCCAACTTCCAACCCCGGACAACCCTCTTTATTTCTCAACCAGACAGAACTTAATTTCATGATCTTTGAAACCAGAGATTAGACATGTGTGAAACCAAGTGTACTTACAGTATAAGCGTACGAGTATAATGCATAGACTCTCGGACGTTAAGTTGGAAATCTCCCTGGACGTTGTTATTATAATGTAGTTACACGATGTAATTAATAGGTCAGAGTCGAGTCCTCCTTAGGTTTAGTATAATGTATACGCGGATATAATAGGGAAAGTGAGGACTCATGATGATGCATGGAAATTGTAAATCTCTGCCTGGTTCGTCCAGCTGTCCGCCCCTCGAAAGGAAAAAGTGTCTGTAGTCGAGTAAGGTGCAAAGGTTAGTTGGAGCTTCAAGTCCCTGCATAGGAATACACTGATAAAAACTGGCAGGAAAATGAAGGTCAATTGAAGGAACAAGTGCATGTGCGTGTAAAAGGGATCCGGACTTAAGACAACGACCACGTTGGAGCATACACTAGGCACACAGGACGCTTCATTTCATGTGGGGGATGAAACCACCCCTTTTGGAAGAAGCATTATTGTGGCGGGTATAAGCAAGCAGTAGTGCGGCGTAAGCCTGCTCCCGGTCGAAGGGCTTTACGTGTGCCTTGAAAAAATTGACTCGGCCATTGGCCATGGCCTTGTTCCCGTTCTCGTACATCCACCCCCATGTCATCATGCACTCCTTGTTCCTCCACCCTTAGACCTCTACACGCCAGGGTCAATCCATATCTGCTTCAGAGTTTTACCGCTGCTGCCGCACCGCACCATACCGTATCGAAGGCGTAAAGCTTCTGTAATGCCGTCTAAATAACGTATTTTGTTTACGTTAAGATAACGTTTGGATGGAAAAATCTTCTGGATGCATCAAAAATTACTTGAACTTGCTGCAAACACGGTGTACGCAAAAATTTCTAGCGTTTTACGGTTAGCTTAACAAAATAGAGCTAGACACTAGATTGCCGGAGAAAGCAAACTTTCACTTCTACTCTGGCAAAACTCTAGCACGTAATGTACAGTATAATGTCTAATTAATGCGTAAGAAATTATTCCTGGGGATGGTGTATGGTCATTTGTCACTCCACGGACAGGTTTATGGTTCAACAAACTGAAATTGTCACTGGTGATCAAGGTCAAGGCCCAGAATACCCCCAACATAAAATACAAGCATCATGCGTTTCACCGTCACGAAAGCCTGTTAAAGCCTATTATCCTCACGATCATTACAGACGTCACGGGTGACTGGTAGAGAACTAGCCATCATCCACCCAGTTGGTCTCCCTAGTCAGTCCCGTTTAATCTCTGCACAGTACGCAGAGTATATTTTAGATGGATGCAACCCCTGGTTATATCTACGTAGGTATACACTTCTTTTTTTGTCCAACAAGGTTTTTGAACTTTGCTTTTTTACTACGAAGAAGCCCTGGAGGGAAAAGAGTTGTAAGTTGTAAAATCAAATAAAAAAGGGGTTTTGCTCTTGTCTGAGCGTCCAGGTCCAGGTTCCGTATCATCATCTGAACTGAATACATTAAAAACCATGAGCCTCTCTCCTTCGAAGTACGAAGTATCAGCTCTCTGGATCCCATAATGATCTTTTGAAAAGCGATTGAGCAGGAAGGGTATTATCACATTATTATCTAATTCATCTAAATCCACCTGAAGATGGAACCTAATTACTGAGCCTACTACGAGAACTAAATCAGGAGTCTATTCCTTCGGACGATTGATCCCGTGACAGGAGGATGGAACCAGAGGAGCATTGCCTGTCCGTCGTAAATAAATATTAATTTATAGCTTGCTATACACAAGGGTCAGCATTATCCATAAACAATCTCTTTCTTTAATTATTCTGGCGTTCAATTGGAATTAATATTTGAAGGTTACAATTTAAAACTTTAGTAAGAAGTACCTACACCAGATTACATATATGAACTTCCCTTCTTGGTTTGGCGTTCACTGAATATCGTGTCCGTGTCGGAACAAATATCGACCTGCCGATGTTACTAATCTAGGATTGACAGGGTGCAGTATTGTTTTTTTATACCAGGACCAAAGGCACACACCAACGACCCTTGGCTTGCCATGCGAGCGCTCACTGGCTGCTGATAGACAACCACACTTGAAACTTAAGATGAGATTAAGCACCTCGGAATTGCCTGTAGCATGATTATGTGCATACATTAAGGGGCGTAAATGATCCTGGAACTGAGGTTCAATTTTTTCCTCAACCTGACCCCTTGACCCCATGCACGAGGGCATACTGATGCGCACACTGGTCTCTCTCCTGTCGTGCATCTGAGTAAATCATAATGCTAAGATCTCCCTTTTTTGTTGGAATAAGAGATGGGAAGGGATTAGGGGTTTAGGCTATGGAAAAAAATTAAACCGAAATAACCCTCGAGCTCATCCTGAAGGGATTGTGTTAGTAGTAAAAAGGACCTTGATTTTTTCCTTCTGGCCTGGTGTCACCCGACTCTGACAATATGCACGTAATACGGTCTCAACAATAATGCACTCCTAAGATCAGGATCAGGATTCAAAATATAATATTTTCCTTTCACAGTCAATCGGGGTTCCGCAATTCCAGATCGGATCGGTTAAGCCACTCCTAAATTGCCATCCAAAACACTCTTTTTCGCGAAAAATTGTAATATTTGCTTAATAATGTGAAAACAACTGACATGAAATATTTTATCACAGGAATGAAATAATGACTTTTAAATTATCGATTATCCGAAACGACTGAGGTCGAAGTAACCAAGAACTCACTTCAACCATACCTTACTCGTCCCTTCACGTTTCAGTATGTGTCTTTAATATTCGTGAAGTGATAGGCAGGAGAGTGACCTCTGACACGGACGATTATATACCACGTATCTCTCCGCCTCCACTCCGGTCCACTATAGTATAGTGAAGCCATATGCCTCCTCCCCCAAACTGTCTCCTTTCGTCTGGTAGTCTTTATAACGTATTTTTTGTGCTTTGGAAATTATTATGAACTAACCCATTTATTTCCCCGTCTCCAGCCAGATACGATTTCTCCACAAACTTCGTACATAATGGGTATTGAGTAGCTTTTTTATAATACTATTTTACAATCCGTCCGTATGCACCGAGAGAGATACCTTAAATACACAAACATGATCCTGAAATGACGCCTTTGTAAATTAAGACAAGGGGCTCAGGAGTTCTTCTAAAAAGCTATAAAAACGTTTCTATTTTCATTTCTCAAAGTACTCTCTTGTTAAGCGGAGTGAGAGGGATACCCTTCAATAATTATTTCAGAAGAGTCTAATCTCTCTGTATACATAATGTTGATTTAGGAAACGAAATAACAAAAAATATTGATGTGTGTGCCCACTACTTGACTTTAACCTTATCCTATGTCGTAAATTAGGGCTTGGGTTAACTACATAAAATTACTTCAGTTTAGTTGGGCTTCAAACTAACGACGTGCATAAAATCGCAAATCTTCAGAATCATCGTAATTTGCAAAGAGTCTGGTGAAAGTTTGCTTTCTCCAAGCCTTATAACGTAAACCCGAAAGCAGATATTATACGCTGATTTGGATAGCATCGGAGTAGAAGTACAAGCTGCAAGAACCATTAGTTTTTAAATGTTCCAAAAAATTAACTTGGGGTTAGAGCACACACGACATAAGCTTTTCGGAGCAACCAGGGGGTGTGCAGTACATGTGGATCTGAAGGCAGACGAAGGAGACGACGACAAGTGGAAGCCTTTAAGTAAGCCCTATAAAGGAGTAGTTTTTTACAGGAAAAAAAGTGACTTGATCCTGGAATCTGCCCGTCAGTTTGTCAGGCGAGTAGACAGAAAAATACAAAATACAACCATGATATTATTATTCTAAGCCTGCCGTACGGTTTTTCAGTAGGGGTAAGTAGTAAGGCATTAGTTCTGTTCGTACACGTTGTTCTCGGCCTAGTGAAAAAAAAAATTAAAAATAATTGTTCAACTCGTCTTTTTTTTACCAAGGGATGGTTTATTGTTATTATGGTTTGGTGTGTGTATGGTCGCCTCAACTTTCAATTACGCACGCCATGTCAAAGACACACATTATGCATTTAGGAGCCGGGGTTTATAGGGAGGAGCGATAACGGCGGATAGAGTCCAGCAGATCCATAAAAGAAGATGATGAGAGGAGGGATGATACACTTTCTGTCACTCTATCTGTATACAAAATACAGAGCATCATCTGGTTTTTGTGGGATGACACGACGCAAGACCACTGAAAAAAATACACTGTTTATTTCCTTTACTACAATTTAATGGACTTAATGGATTTCTTAATGCTCAGGGTTCTCCGCACATGTGCTTGGCTTGTGAGCTTATCTTCCAAGGGACTGACTGGCACAATTGGAACCGGTATCTAATCTAATAAGCAGAAGACGCCAAGGTCCACGTGTCTACTCCATCCTTTATTTTAGCAATCTCGGAGCTGGAATTGAAAACAGGAATTAAGTTGGCTGCACTCACATGCTACGTATGTACTTCTTAATATAAGTTAACTTAAGGTCGCAACGTTAGCTTACTGTTTCTAATTTCACGCAAACTCGGTTATGTATAAATGGTTAAGTTTTGCAATCCTTCATGAAATGAACACAGTTGGGACATTATACGCGTTATGCCCATGCACATTACAAAGTTTAATTTGCCGGATGTTTTTTGCTCCGCTGTACGTGTACACGTCCACAGTTACATTATACATTACACAGATCAGTGAAAGCTATATGAGCAATGCAAGATAGTTCCGAAATCGAAAAGTAGCAGTGGAATAAATATTGCTTCGTAATTCCTAATGTGTTCTTCATAATGTAAACTGTAATCTGATAGAAGATAATGTGGTTTGGTTGGTTTTGGATTTCTGTCCAAGCCTTTTTTTGTTTACGTTTCATGTTGTTGTTCAAAAGGAGTCACTCACTCACCTTTGTTAGTATAAATGATAAATGACGCGTGCAAAACATCAGATCCAGCTGAGTTGTTGTCCAGCCAGCTTCTCTGCCGAGTCAGTTGCAGTTGCATCAGAGGGAGTAAAAAAATCGTGATTGTTCATTTGGAAGATACAATGAAACACTTTTTTTTGTATAATTTTATTATTCCTCAGTTGGTTCTTAGTGCTGATAATCATTTGCACAGAAGAGTCTTCCTCTGTAGCGGAGTTGTGATCTTTGTGGTGCAGAAAAGGAGTTTGAGCTCGAACAGGAGCTCATTTTCCCCGGGCTATTGTCATACCCAGTAGTTGCATCAGATGGATTCAGAGGCTGTTACTCCATGCAGTGATTGCCATCACCAGTTAATGAAAGACAATACAGGGAAGGTGTCTCTCCAGCCGTTTCTGCTACCTCACCTTCCATCCTTCCCTTCTGACAACTTTACGGCTACCTGTTATGTATTTCCTTTTATTTATTCTTCATTAACGTTCTTCGCTTCGTGTCTTGTGCCTCAGCATTGAGCGCCAAACATGGAGCTATCCTACGTGTGCCGTGATGTAACGGGTAATATCTTACGAGCAATATCCAGCAATTGTATGACGCCGGGGGTTTGGAATACATAAACAATTGTTTAGATTCAATTTGTTCTGATCCTCGGTATTCTGGTTTTTCCGTATCCAATCTTCCAGGTTTTGTCAAAGGCCAAGTCTGAAAACACTAACGTATAATTCGGTTTAGAAAATTTATTTTTTCTTTGGAGTACGGTCAGGTTATATTGGAATACTGTATACAAGAACATATTTAAACCAAAATAGCTGAAAATCTTTCGTCTAGCTTTATTCAAGTGGCTTCCAACGAATTAGGCTAATAACGTGATTGAAAATAAAATAATTCAACCAATCGTCAAATAATTGCACAACGATGTGATGCGTCTCCGAAGCGGAAAAGTCATCCCTGCGGCGAAAACAGGACCAATTGCAGGTGTATTTAGTTGACATGACTTGTAAGCGCCTGTTATGCCTAATAATAGCTCCTCGTATTGTTGAGACGTGTAAAGCCTTTTAGGAAGATGACAGGGAACAAAACGAAGCATTATTTTATTTAAATGCAGAGGGAAGCCGTGTGTTTCTTTCTCGTTATGGCACGGGGATGCGGAGTTTGCCTCCAGATGAATATATGATGAGGAGGATAATCCACCCTTAACAGATTCAGAATGACAGGCAAGAAAGCTCAAGAATAGCAAAGGCCTCATCCCTCTTGTCTTCCTTTCTTTCTCCAGCTCATAATATCTATTTCTACATACCAGGCACGGTGTGCTCTCTTTTAGGACTGAGACTGTTTTTTGTTTGAAAATTCAATCTCAATGCTTTTGAGAGTCTGTATTATTATTTTTATTACTTGTTTCCTTGAGGTTAAAACAATTATTCCACCCTAAAGCTTTTTTCAAAAATTGAATATGCATCAAAGGAGCTTCTACAGGTTTTTATATAAATAAACTCGACTTACTCTGATGTCGTCTTGGATGACTAAGCTCGCTGATGAAAGAAGAGTGACATGAGCATAAGCTAACTTGCTCGTATAATATTAAGAAAAAACAAAAGGGTTTTCAAGATTATTCAACCAAATTCATGCATTAAAAATGTATAAAAACAATATATACATAATGACATGACATTAGTATCCACACAGAAAGAAAAACGACTTCAGTTTTAATGTAAGCAACACATTATTTCCATAAACTAGGTTTTGGTTAAGCGTCAAATATTCAAGTTTTAATACCGTTAGCTTCTTAATCTTTCATCCACTTGGTTACTTGTGACAAAAGCTAAAATGTGCCGACAATTTACGACTGCAGTGCAGTATTGGTATAATCCCAATGATGCCATTCTGATGGCTGTTTGCAGTTTTACAAATCTTTGAAATTGTTTAAATGTGTTTTAAAATTGTTGGACTTAAGAGTGGATCAAGTGCTCAATTTTAGAATCATGGTTAGGCTTATTTCAATGTAAAACATTTCCAATGGATTTCTCCGACCTGACTCTTTGTTACCCGCGTGTCTGTTTCCCATGATCTGTAAGAAGTTGATGATGATGATGATCCTGAAATGAAGCACAATGGAGCCTTTGAGTCGTTCACTAGGTCCTCCCTCACAGAAGGGTTTAGCGGAACAAATAAATAAGAAAATCCCTTCTTTTCTTCCCGTCGAATCATTTCCAAGTTGACAGTTTTATACTCGGGTTCAAAAGAAGAGCTTTTATGGAAATCAGAAGTGGAAAACGTCTCATCCGCCGTCAATTGGGACTCGAATGTTTCGGAAAGTTGGTATTCGAAGTATTACACAATCAGTATTCAGTGTTGATAGACTCATTTACCGGTCCGCACGCAATCAGCTAGGCAGCCTGCTTCATCATAGAAAAATATAGTTATGCTAAAGGATTGACGTATTGTATTCACACCGCATGCACAGCACATGCTCGATCGGTGGAATCCTATTCTCACCTTGTAATTTCAATTTATTGTTTAGTAATTATTTTTTAAACGGGAGGCTAAATACGTTGAGGGTGAAAAGACCTGGAACCGAAACTGCTCAATCTTCAAAGAAGAAGCAAATTTTTAAATTTATTCCAATGCTCAGTAGGTGGTACGGTCTTATCTAAAGAAAGAAATAAGAATAAAAATTGGATATTTCTTGTTGTCAATGGGAGGAGCACTGTGTCCAGCCATGAACAACTTCTTGATTCAATTTATTCCATTATAATTGAACAAAGCACAGCTGAAGTACAAGGTACTACCCGATCCGACCCCGCAATTCAAGCTTAACACGGAGTACCTGCTGAAGGAATTACATGTAAAATCTTAAATACCCCGAAACCCGGAAGAATTCCCAGCAGACAGACCCACACGCCTGCCCCTAAAGAGATCTAATTAAGAGCGAGGTAATCTACTGTAAATGGTTGGAGTTCCGCGACGCCCTCCAGCATTAATTTTCCACAAAACCAGTCACTTTGTCTCAATTTGGAACTTTTAATGAAAAGATAAAGGGAGAAACTCAATTTCTGCCAAGGAACCCAAGAAAAAAACCCAGAAGTTGTTTCAAAACCAAAGATTTTTCTAATTGGTTTAGTAAAGCTATAAAAGCTCTTGGCTGAAGAACCCTGAATTCAATTATGGAGATAGGGATAAACACATGTAGAGTGCGGCGGACTCACCCTTATTTACAATCCCTTCACGCACTCAGGAAAAAGCGTATGGAAAGAGATAATAGGACGAGGAAGGAGCTCTGATGTAATACAATTGTCCTCGTATTTAGTACGAAATTGAATCAAAGGACTTGGAAGTTTCAATCCCATTGTTTCATCAGAAGCAGCTTCGGGTACACAGAATCTACTCTGTGCATATACATGGAGTGATGAGGTATACAGGTTCGAGTCCGTGAAATTAAAGCTAAAGAGGAATAGGAAAACATTTCCATGTGTTTCTGTACCTTCCAGCCTATGTACTACGAAGAAGACACAACACAACATTACGAGTCATCCAAGCGGAAACATTGATTTAATTGCTGGAGAGGTTCTTCCAGTTTCCAGCCTCACTTTCGTCTCTCATGATTTCAGACTCATGTATGTTACGGGTATGGGTCACTGGAAATCGGCATAGACTATACGCTTTTACATGGAAAATTACTGGCAAATAAATATGTCCCAAATTATGTTAGGTTTGAGGTATCGGCATGGGTAACATTTACTTAGGGCAGAATAAACGGAAGTACGCTGAAACAAGAATCGTTTATTGGCGGTCTGGTACCGAACATAAAATACAGATAATGGGACAACTTTAAAATTGGAGCACCTTAGAATCAGGGTTCTGCACAATCGAAGACTATTTCTTGAAAATTATGTGCCCGATCACTTGCATTACCAAATTACTGGATACTTAACTTACACATCTGTGTCCCGACCAATTTCCGGGTGTCCAAATTATTCCTTGTTTCCGATACTGGATTGATAATTTGTTTGCATTTTAACACTTTGCGTTTATACACATACAAGTAGGTGTGTCGATACTGTAGTATGAGTGTGTTTATGAACTCAAAGTAGTTTAACATATAAGGAAGCACTATATATGTACAGTAGATAGGAAAAAGCGCAGATATTAATTATGACGTCGTTTGAAAATTTACTTCTGATTCTCGGACCCAGATTAAAACATCAAATTTACTTTACGCACAGAGATGAGCCGTGGGCCTGAATATGCCGTCTTAAACAAAATTTGAGCGCCACCACCTGGTGAGGGTTTAAATTAGAAACTACCTATTAATTAGCATATAACTATGCATCCGAAATATAAACGGTAACATGTGGATTCATTTGCATGAATTCTGGCAACGAAGGGGGTCTGTAGCGGAGACTTGTGTCTATTTAATTTTTGAAATGACAAAGGCAAAAAGACAAGCTTTGATATGATTCAGAAGGCTTGTTACGTTTGCTATTCTTCCCTCTCCGTCGTCACTCGCCGCGGGCTGGGAGGGAAAAGGAAGGAAAAGGAATATCAAATCATGTAGTCTTCCCAATTGACTCAACTGACAGTGTGATCGTCCGCCTGATCCCTGATCCCACAGAGACATGTCATCAGATCAAAGACAAACAGAAAACAGATCCTATCTCGATATTTATGTAGCTCATGGACCACGGATTTTATTCTATTCTACATGAAAAAACTCTCTGGCTGTCTCTAAAGTCGAACCCTTTCCTCTGCTTTCAACTCAGAACCGAAGTCAGGATCTTTATGAATCTATGCCAGGCTGCATTGTGTTTTCTTTGGGGAAGAATCCTTATTATGCTAAGTAGAAGCCTCAATTTGAATACATTTTGATTTTATGGTCTTCCTTCTGCATCTGTACTCTATCCGACTCCTCTTACTCCTTTCCTAATTCAGCTTCTGTCGTGGTTTCATGGACCAGAGTCGTAAAAAAGTAGAAATTTAAGTGTGGGCCGGAATTGAATAGATTTGTGATAAGGAAAAATATAAAAATCCTATAAATTCTGGGCATAGTGGTTGGGATCATATTCCCTAATCGGTTCATGACAACGGAACAGCAAGTGCATACTGATGTGCAAAAACTTGGAATCCACGGCCACGTAAATATGGAAACATTTGCTCTCTTCAGCATTTCACCGAGAATCACAACGCCTGAAACTAATGCAGCAAGAGTTTACGACTTCACCCAGGTGCATTCATGTGACAAAAAGAGATCGACAAGAAAGCCTCGTCGACACGTTTCAGAAAAATTAAACCAGGTTCATATCATAACATAAAGTAGCAAGGTATATAACATGGAGCCCATGATGCCATTTTTACTAACGCAAAATCATGCAAAAAGCGACGCACATTTAATCTCATATTGAGCGTTTGGCAGGTATAACGTTCTGAACGGTGAAAAGACGAGCGCAACAGTACAGCCTCAAATTCAGCATTCAGCTTGCAAACAACATTCATCAAGAAATGTACAAAAACTCGACAGCGGTAGACTTACCCAGTGCCCCTGCCCAAATACTTTCTCTCTTTTTGTTTTGACTGGATTGTTCTGTGGCACGAAGAGTCCCAATGTGTGATATCTCATATTAAGCGTTATGACAACATTGACGGCAGCTAGCGGCAAATATTTCGTTTATCCAGATCCTGATTACGTCAATAAAATATCTATGCGCCGAAGAGTCGAAAGCTGTAATATCTAGCGGTTCTGAATTGTCAACTTCTTCGTATTGTCAAGCATTTGAAGACCCTTATCATGTCATGCCCGTGATAACTCAAGTCAGTGGGATCATATCATCAGTTCCGAATCAAGCTCGGAAGGGTGGCTCGTTGGTCGGTGGCAGAGATTTTGGGGGTAAATAATAGAAGTCGGGGTAGAAACTCAGCTGAGGTGCGTCCGCTGACCGTAAACCCGTCACATAAACAAGCCGGCTTGAGAGTCAATAAAATTTTATGAGCGAGATCCGATTCAGAAAAAAGAACCCGGCACCCAGTGACACTCCCAAAATGCAGATCTGATTCATCTCATCCTTTTCATCAAACAGAGGCCTTCAACTCCTGACTCCCCTACACTATGCCCGTATTTACACTAATTCCCGAATTTCGAGGTAACCATCCGAAATTCGTTGTTTTGGGTTGTATGTACATATTCTTTTATAAAGCTCACGCGTTAGAGCTAGAGCATTTTCTATTGATCAATACATCAGCCAAGCATAAGTGAATTTACAAAACAAGTTATAGGTATAATAAACTAGGAATCAATGGATAAATTGACACCTACAGAGTCAATAGTCCGAATTTTGAGCTTTATGTTTTATTACTCATGAAGGGTCACGAGGACTCCCCACTGACTAGCTCTCAACCAAATTGATCCAGAATCAAAAATACTTGCAGAATTTATGGAATTCCATAAAATCTAATGGTCTTTTATCGGAAGACGTTTGTGATAAATATAAAATTTAATTTAGTACGGGTGTATACGGTTAGTAAAAATAAATATTCGATACTGGGGTAAATATACATAAACCCAGGATGGCAGGGGTTGAGCTGTTCACGAGGAGACAGGCACAAGGCTTTTGACAAAATTGAGGGTTCTGTCATTCACCCTGTCACTCAGCTCACCCTCCGCACAGAGGCTCTTTCCGTTATGATTATTACCTTGCGTCCACTCGACGTTTATTTCTTTGATCCGGTAGAAGGACAGTGGGATGAATAGCAGAGACGGACAAGTTATTGTATCGATAGCCTCCTCGAGCCTCGGATTATTTCTGTGGACATAACGCAATTATCATTTACCATAGTCCATATAATCTAACGATAATTGGGACTAACGACGACAGGGAGCCCTTCCCACCTCCTCCTCCTTCAGTCCCAATTGTCCGTGGACAATTTTATGTCCAGAGACTTCCGCACTGATTCCTACGGAATGACTCATTTCGGCCCGAACCCAAAGACTTATTTCATAACTCAGGACTTCAGTACCGTGTTCTGTATAAATGTCATGTATGATTCCCGGTCGTAATCCGAAATTAAAGTACCGTCCGTCGCACCGCACATTGATCTGAGACACTACGCGTTTCAAGAGGAAGCGTGACACGGTGTTGGCACGCGGCTCAATCGTGAATACTGCAATATTCATGATGTCCTTCCTGTGTTGGCCTGTCGGATATAGACGAAAATATATGTTACGAACAAATTGAAACAATAGACTAAACGTAAAACTTTAGATGTTGGATGTAAAGGCCCTGGTCCTGGTGCACTGAAAATTTTCTCTTATAAACAAGTAGGTACAGAAATGCAGAAAATGTGGGACTTGATGTTGATGGGAAGGAGAGATTTTGTGTATTATGTATGGAATAAACTAATTAAATCAACACCTCTCCACAAAAAATTAAATTGTTCACAGGTATTCATTTGGAATTCTTAACCCCTTGGACTGCATTGATGTAGATGCCGCAGGCTTGGTGTTCAACAAGTTTATTAATGGTGTACAGTACAATGATTCAATATCGGCCTGAATTACGTTTAGTATCTATGTATTGGTACTGTCATTCTTATGCAGTAAGAACTGAATATTCGTCTACCACGATGTACTTGAGTTGAGCACTTCTAACATTGGACATTAAATCTGTATCTATTGTTGATTACCTACTATAGAACTGTACCAGTACAAATACTGGAGATTCCCCGCTGCTAGTGCGGCTTTGTGGTAAGTGGTAAGCTGTGAAGTGAAGACTGGCCTGGCCCGAGAGCTCAAGTCGGAGAACAATTGTTTTGGGCTTTTGTATGGACCATCACCATGCCGTTGAGAACTCATATTCAATGAATAAATTATATTTCCGTAATACAAACATACATAAAGTGTGATATCTGAATTGGACTATGCACGAAAATGAATTTAGAAGTTCCGGAGTTGTAGCGCTATCGTAATGGGAAAACAGAGATAAAGTGATTAAGGAGAAAGCACAATGAAAGCCCGATCCTACATATACCTATATTTCATTATAACAAGGATTTGAGCATATTGCAAGCCAGACAAGGTTAATCGCAGACGCGAGTCGCAAGCGGTTCTATGTATGATTTAATATATGTATATATAAAGCGTTTACAATTACAAGTGTATAATGGTAATCATTCCAAATACATATTAAAAAAATTAAATATATTCGGGTGATGCAAAAGGCCGAGGACCAAATAACTGCAAACCCAACAAAGGCACGAGCACCGAACAGCGTTTTGTATTATTACAGTTGTCGTTCTTACCCGAGCGGACAAACTAATCTTAGGTCCAATTGTGAATAGTGAAACTGGAATTGAATTTGCATGAACTGGAACCAGGAAATGTGATTAGAGTCTGTGGGTAGAGGGTCAGTAGCATTTGGATGGACGAACACAAGACCTCCATCACTCATTTGCATAGGAAGCGTGAGGATTTAGAATTTGAAAATTAGAATTAAAGCCAGGCACAAGCCAGTCAAGGCAGAGTATTAAGTGGGAGAGAAAATTGAAAAGCTTGACTTTCACTATCTGTGGACCATAGGGAAATGTCGAATGCTTAGCTTAATACACCAATCTTCCCTTGACTCTTATTTGAATAAAGTTACCTTGGCTTCTGCATATGCAGAAGAGCATGGGAGCGAAGCACTGGGTTGCGGGATATGATAATAATGATGATAATTACGTGGAAATAATAGAACACTTCCCGGTCTCTCCTGTTGATAAACCCATTATCATTCGTCTCTTATCTCTGCCGCGTCCTCTCCGCCCAACTTCTCTTCAGTCAAGAGATAAACCCGAAACCAAATCCCCTTTCGGTCTATTATCTCATCATCAACAACATCATCCGCATATTCAGGCATCCCGGAGGGAATATCCTGAGCTTTAAACGTAATATTGACACGGGAAAATATTCACATCGTCGATGACAAAGAAGATTTCTCCGTATTTGAACTTTTACGAAGTCAAGCTGTTGAGTTGACAAGTAAAAATTTCTAGTGTGTACTTCACACAGTGCATAAGGAGTTTTAAAATTGAAGAAATAAGATTAAGGCTGATATTTAGATAAAATGACCAGTGATACCAGTTTTTGCGCTGTATCGTAGTAATTCTTGTTCCCAAGGTTTTAGTTGCGCTGTTCGCCGAGCATTGCATAGGTCGGTTGACGGCTTTGATGTGTAGCATGCTTGCGACTTCGTGTACTTAGAATTGTATATTTAATTTATATCTTGTGAAAAGTAGGTTATTCATTACCTTAGGCAACTACAGAATTTTAATACACCGCGTTAAAATTTCTGACAATTGTATCCTTAATGGTAACGACAGCAAGTCTATTCCCGTGTCGCGTATGCTAAGCTCAGAGATAAAGCCAGACGCATTTGAAAGAAGATGCGATCGTATAGTCCGCAATCTCATATAAATTCTAATTGAAGGAAATTAAACTCGAGTCGTCCACTTTCACTCCGCTCTCACCCCACACATGTCTCATTAATCCTGGTCGTTAATTTCCAGCTAATCTACCCCACTGACTCCTGGAAATGTAATATTATGGAATGGTCAAGCGAAACACTATAATACTCAAATCCTTCCAGTTCTGCGTTTTACTTGTATTGAATTATCATGAGGGGAGAGTAGAGGAAAGTACTCTGTATATACAATCTAATAAAATTACTTTGCATGATATGCGTAGAATTAAGCCAGGAGTCCAGATAGTCCAGTGTAATAAAACCCCGATTTTAAGCACCTACTCAGATTGCGTTTCGATTAAAACGACGCGTGGGCAATATAATTGCAGTAGTTGCGCTGGAATATCCCATTTGCAAAAAAACGTCCATCGCGTTCTGGTAGTACAGCAACGAGAGTACAAGATTAAGCGATGTCGAACTGTTCCCTGTCGTTAAGCTCGGATTTCTTTGCTATTTGTAAAGCGTGCTGGTTGCTTCAATCTTTGTTTGAAATAGTTAGTTACTAATCCCTCTCGGCTATTCGCGTTTGCTTATAATTAAATTCGGAATGTCCAAGAAGAGCACGTCAAGCTCTGGCTTATCTTCTCGAATTGCGTCTTGTAGCTTCTGCGAGTAAAGGGTTACAACTACCGACTACTGGAAGAGCAGTGTTGCGCTTTATTTTCAAGAAATTCAGTAACAGGATTTTAAATGTTTCACTTACAGGTAGGTACACAGATATTGTGGCTTGCCAGTTGAATACAATTATGAAATGAGTACGAGTTATGAGTTTACAAGTAAGATATGAAAATGCAGAGTTGTCACAATGAAGTTAACACGTGAGTGGCAGGGGCACTCAAGTGTACCGAACCGATGGATCTTATTGTTATTACAGAATGACATGACATGATACATAGACAAAGGCTTTGAAATGGGTTCGTTGCTTATGATGATATAGATTTATAGTTTTCACTTATTACGAACTCACGACAGGGTAATTACAAGGTTGGCACTTGAGTGCAAACTAAAGCATCACGTAAATACAGACAATGCAGGCGAGAACAGAATGACTCCTACACTATGAACTTTCCTGGTCCTGGTACAATTTTAGTTTATTGCAATCCTATGATAATTACTACGGCCAATATACCTTTCCAGTTGAAATTTTAATGGCTCTCGCCTTCACTGAATTTATTACCGTATAAATTATTCTCCTGTCGTAGAGATTGTTGTATATGCAAGAAGTAGTGCCAGTGCCTCCATATCCACACGACAATTCACATATATAATCAGCATACGAGCCTGCTCATCGTCTGTTTTCATTGTTTTATTGGTTCCAGCCTCACCAATGTAACTGTTTGGAACAATTTATGGTGTGCAGAAACCTCTTGTCCGTAAATAAACATTCTACTTCCGAAAATGAGCAATAAAATATATTTGAGTCATTTCACGAGTATTAGTAAAACATGTGTGTCGCAGTCCAAGGCAGCAACTTCATCGAACGAAGAAGCCGAACAAAAGGGCTCCTAGAAAATTCACATGCTCCGAGCTCAAAATAGTAAAATACAATACTCAAGTTTTTAAACAAAAATGGAACAGTTTTTTAAATACTACAACTTCGAGTTGCTCAAATAAGCAAACATTTTGTTTCAACACATTACTGTCTTTTGACAGGGGTTCATTAGCTAGCGCACAGCAGCGGTATGGTTGATGTTCAGATGGAGATATTCCAGAACTTCCAATTACTCGACAAATTCTAATTTGAATTTGTCGTTCTTTGCCTCGATAATATTTCATATTCAATTGTTGATTTTGCTTTGAATGCCTCAATCCGATATCAATGTATAAATATAATAGTGACGCTGGGTCAAAAGATACGAAATGAACCAATTTTAATAAGGCTAACCTAACCCTAACTAGGATTAACAATACGTGCAGCGTACAATCTATTAATTGTAAACCATACATGCAACCGGTGGTACCTTGATTTCGTCAGTATTGGGAATCATTATAAGTATATAATACAAGAAGTAGGTACCCAGTATCTCGGCGTAGATTCGGAGCGACTAGCACGCTAAATATAAATGCGAAATTTTTACTTAACTATGAAGAGAGTGCTGTAAAAGGATACCAGATGTGAACTTGGTGACATGTCAGTAGTGCTGACAAGCTGACATGTTCAATGATTCCATTTAGTTTCTCAATTAGAGATTTTGCACTAATACTCCAGTAGGGTGCAATTTCTGTGAATAGTGAAAACGAGATCTGGTGGGTCCCTGTCTGTAACTCTAGGATTGTTAAATTGTCATTGTCATCCCATATTACTCCTAAACTCACTCGAGAGACTAATACTGGGTCCCATGTGTTCACTTTTTACCAACTTGACTGGTTAGAGGGTTAGGAGCAGAACAGACCAAACTATTATTAGTTGAAGGGAAGAATACAAAAAAGTGAGGGTGCTCAACCTCAAAATTACCAAAAAGTCAAAATGTGAGTCTACTGTCAACAGAGACACAATGAGACCGAAAGTGGGTATTTGGATGAAGGGCTATAAGGCGGTAGCTCAGGGCTCAGCCAGCATCAGCATTATTGTTTAGTCAAAGCGTCCAAGAGTTGAAATCAAGTCAAGAGAGTAAGCTTGTCAATACATTTGTACACCCTGAATGCTTTCCAGTACCACCGGTCTGGCACTACGAAAAGCCTAAAAAGTCAAATTACAACTGAATTGGGGGACAACCTGCCTCGACAAGGGTCTCCACTAAAGTGTAAATAATACAACTTACGAATTGAAACCTGATTAGAAGTCAAAATGTATTCCAATAACTCACCCTCCTCATTTCTGATAATATTCGTCATATGAAACCATTGGGCCGTAGTTGGCCACAGTAGCACTTCTACTCCAACATGTTACCATTCCACTTGATTCCAATTATTCCAATACCTTGAATTCGTATGCATACATTGACGCTTTAAAAAAGTTTAAACTTTTGACAAGGATTTAACATTTGTAATGACGGAACGGGAAATCGGGGTACATCTGTCATATTTTACAACTCTCACCGAAGGAGGGCGAACTATTTTATAAAGTTAATTGTGTTGTATACACCATGTGCATATTTATCGTCTCAGACAAAAGAAGCAGTTTGAATATTCATAGCTGGAGTAGCTTAATCGTGCTCGTGCGTGGGTATTGATCAAACTAAAATACTTTTGTGCTAGCTTTATAAGATATAAAAAATTCTGTGCTGATATTTAATTTTGATTTTGAGTGCATATCGTTGTGTGAACGATCTCTTATCTTAAGAGTGACTTTATTTATATAATTGTACAAATGGAAGTGCTGTACAGTATTAAGATCCTTAATTTACTGGCCGCTAGGAGTTTCTAATGGAACATTGAATCCAGAAGGTCTTGGAAAACGTGGTGCACTATCGGGATTGTATTCAAACCTTTCCACGCGCGCCGTGCGATTTCCCATACCACCATTAATATCTTGCATTGCGTGGTACACAATCCATGACTCGGTTCCGTCTATTACAATGAAAAAAAAACGATGTATATAGATGAATTCGCATATTTCATACACCGTTGCTTCTTTTTAGGTTTTTAAATTCTCTTACCGGGAGATTGAGTAACAGAAGCGTGTCCAGTACCGTAAACGCCCTGCTCGTCATTTCGAAAGAAAATACATTCGTCCTTGTCATTCCACCAATTAGATCTCACTAGTGGATCCTTCAAGTCATCAATTCCAAAAATACCAATACAATAGTCCGGAGACCAGGCAGGAGAGGCGGAGAAAATAACGAAGGTGCGACCATTGTTTTGAATAACTTGTGGTCCTTCGTTGATTGGAGCGTTGTCCACCATTTCCCAAGCGGATTTGGGCTCACGGATGAGAACGCGCGGGCCAGATACAGTCATTGGGTCAGACATGGGTGCAATGTAAAGATTTTGGGGAAATGTGGGGTCCATTCCAGTAAATTCACAGCCAGACCAAATGAAGTACAGTTTTCCGTTGTACTGCATCAGCGTTCCGTCAATGGCGTAAGTGTCCTCGGCAGGAGCCATGCTGTTAACGAAGAGTTTAACTAGAAATGCTTACAATATTTTAAATATATTTAAACATGAAAAACGAATATGATGTATATAACTTACCGTGAAGCTACTGATTGCCAAGTTCCCATGATATCTGAAGTATCGGACTTAATAGCCCACATTCGGTTAGTCGGAACAGCATTGGCGTCTCCCATTGCGAAATAGGCATACCAATATCCGTCTACAAAATGAACTTCGGGAGCCCAAAGTTGTCCTTTACCAGCCGGAAGTCTGTAAATTGAATTAATTTCAGCGTTCCTGAAGCTTGTGAGTTCCTGACTTTTGTAAATGAGGAGCTCATTGTTGCGGGATATTATGAGATGGTAGTATCCGTCATGAAACGCTACATAAGGATCTGCTGCCCCAAAATCCAAAATTGGATTGTAGAAAATGGCTTTCGGTGAAGGATTGTCAACGTTTCTAGCACTGACAGAAATTACCAATACCACAGCAAGCAATCCAACACTGGTCAAAAGATTCATTTTTAGAATTTTTGGACGCTAAAAATTTAAAGTAACAAATCTGCAACCAACCAAGGTAGGTACTGACAATATTTTCTCACCTCTTCATGCAATTTATAAACAGTACTGTACAGCATTTCATAACTTTTTTACTCAGTTGTTCAGCGCATGTGGTACGCACGGAACAAATTGCGAAATCTCTGAGTATCCACTCCTACTTGGTGTTCTTATCACTAGGAACAGTAGAACTGTTATTTATATAATCATTGTCATATGATATTAGGTACTTCTTATGAATTTGAAGAGCACTTTAATTTATTTGTTAACAAGTACATCAAGATCGCGTTACGTTATTTTATGAGCTGGACATTTCCATAGATTTGTTATGCATTCCGTAAAAAACCTCAATCAAAGTCTGCATGTATGTAATCAATTTGCGTACAATTGAATTGAATTGTTTTAACATATTAAGAATTTCTGTCTAAAAGCACGTGTGGTGCTACAACTACTGCAAGATATTGGATTCCTCTGACAATCATGTGTGCTAATGCTAATCTGTGAATCTGAATCTATGCAATCTGGAAAATGTACCTACAGAAAATTCTTAGTAAAATTCTTTTAAGTGTTGTCAGTTTAGTACATAGACGCGAACCGGTCAAGGCATGAAAGTCCATACAGAACAAAGCGTGGTAGCCAGAAGTGTTGTGTGGAGTTCCAACGACGCGGAACGAGAAGTGCATTATGGTAATTACAGTCATTAGAGTACATATTTGATGAATCTGGAAGCACCTCAGAGCCAGGGAAATAATGGGGAGGGACAAGCCCCTGAAACAAAGGAAGCACCGACTGGAATTATTTATTGTCTCGACGTGGGTTCGGTCGGGGAGGAAGCCTGGTGAGCACCAGTGACACTCTAATGTCATGTCATGTCGAGGGCTCGAGCCCCATTGTCACCTTGTCGATGAATAAGTGGGAAATACCGAGCTGGCGTGCGACAAAGGGGCGGGTTTCCTTTTTTCAATTTCCTTGAAAACCCGGTGCAATTTGTATTTTTGTACCTCTGTCGGATTGTGAGATTTCCTGGTTCATGTAAATTTATTAGCATACTACTGGTCACATGCCTCCGGTGAGGGTGAGATTGCATGCCTACCTGGAGTTATCTGAGCTTCAGAGCCACGGGAGGAGGATTCGCTTCAATTTTGAAAAATGCCTAATCTCTTAACCTATTCAGAATTCCAGCGTATATCAGACTGCTGGCTGAACTATAAATAATAAAATCCAATTCTTGGCTACATTGTTCTCTAACCAGATTCGGGTTTATGAACAATAATCAGATAAAAAGCCGTAAAACCTGGACACTTGTATATTTTTTTCTGCATAAGGTTTATGGTTAATTCTTGTAGCTTGACGATTATGATTTTGGACATCCAGGAAATATGAATTGAAGCGGATAAAATATGTGGAGGGTGAGTGAGAACGGTAATTCTTACTTTGTTCCCGAACTATTTTTGATTCATCATGAATCATAATGATAATGAATGATGAGGGAGATCAGAGGAGATATTATAGCAGTGAGCCCTGTCTTGGCCAGTATAAAAATGTGTTTAATTGTCAGAGAATTTATTATCGTTTTAATCGCTGTACAATAGAAGATCTCATTCTCCTTGGTTTCCGTTTTGGTCAGTCTTATGCAAATACAGAAGTACCCAGGTACAAATAGAGTACAG
This sequence comes from Ceratophysella denticulata, assembly GCA_034694925.1. Taxonomy (NCBI): domain Eukaryota; kingdom Metazoa; phylum Arthropoda; class Collembola; order Poduromorpha; family Hypogastruridae; genus Ceratophysella; species Ceratophysella denticulata. The sequence continues at coordinate 25,400 of JAQFYT010000357.1, forward strand.
TTACTCTCCTTCTGTTCCCGCTCATAAACTCGGATAAGTCTCTGATTCATCTCGTCATATTTAAGTTTTATCTCTTCATTCCCATCTCAATTTGGAAGAACAAGAGGAGGAAACCGGTTCTTCCCACCGCACTCATATTCCCAGTACCAACTTCGTCTTTGTGCCCTCTATTTACTTTTTATTATCCTGGCCCAACCAGCTTCTGATTCGGAAGTCAAGCCTTCCGTGTTCACAATGCTAAATTCAATTGGAAATGCATTTTTCTTCTTTGGCTACAACAATAGCCTGAAACTGTTGAAAGTTCGTTTCAACCGTAGCGGGACCATGGTGGCGTCCGTAATTCAAATATATAAATAATATGGAAGTACTCACCCGGATTATATAATTATAATTTCGAAGTTTGTCGAATGCAACAAGTAATTCAATGGGATGATATTGATTGTAAAATCCACGTCTCGATTTCAAGATTTATCTAATTTCCAATACCCATGCTAAAATTGCTCGAACTCACTGTATAATACTATCGCACGGTCAGGCTGCGCCCTAGCATAGTACAAGTACAAGCCGCGTGAGATTTGAAGCGCGTTGACATTTATTAGGGATTTGGTCAGTCAAAGGATTGCGGGATTCAGTTCGTTTCATATGTACCAACACACTGCGTTAGGTTTGGGTTTGAGGTTATTAAGTTTTCCAACTGCAATTTTTTCAATTCTATTCAATTCTGCGTTATTTGGCCAGACCACGAGAGGATTCATGTTTCGGCATTGGAAAGGTTCGAAGGATTCGGACGACTTAATTTATTCCAACCCTTTCTCCCCACTTTGTCTACCAACTTTTACGACTCTGACTTTTATGCACATCAGACTGCATCAGAGTCAATGATGAGAAAGCTTCCGGATTCTTTTCCAGTCCTTTAATCCTATCCAACAATCTGGAACCCGGAATATTCATCTCCACAATGGAATACACAGAATATTATTATGGTCAGTTCCTTTCCGTCCGTTCCTCTGAATTTCCAATCCAAGATGTCACATACACAAACCACCATACCACAAAATGAAAGGAAATCCAGGATCATAAAACTTTTGTGAGAAAGTCGAGTACGGAACCTTTCTCTGTACTCTGCGAGTGAATCTTGAATATCCACTTCCACTGCATTCTTCCGTTTGAAGTCATCCGCATTCACGACCCAGGGTCGTAAATTTGATTTTTGTATTCCGTATCTGCCTTAGCATTGAATGTTCTCCAAGTGACGCTTTATAGCGGAAGGAAGAATGTAGCCCACCGCAGTGTCCGGAACGAACTTCAAATTGAAACTGTATTGTGTGCAACGTTGTATCGAGTATTCTTTGATTCTAGACATGAAGAAACTTTACCAATCAATATAAAATTGGTGCGAATTACAGGTGAACCACATTTTACAATGGCGTCGTCTTATATTTCGCGGTCAGAAGATTGATATTTAATTTCAAATTAGACAGAATAATTACACATCGTCAGGTAAGCTGATCATAAACATTTCCGATATATTATTGCCGTAATCATCACCATAATCCGGGAACTCGAGAAAGGCCGGACAATGCAGGAGTTGCAGTAGCACGAGCACGTGCAGGATCGGTCCGAAGCACCCAATAGCCGCCGCACCAAAAGCCGCCGCGCAATAGCCGCCGCGCAATAGCCGCCGCAAAAAAAGCCGCCGCTGGAAAAAGCCGCCGCTGGAAATAGCCGCCGCTGTCAATAGCCGCCGCAACAAAAGCCGCCGCTGTCAATA